>NTHP01000087.1:704280-751242 GCA_003416845.1 Oplegnathus fasciatus | reverse complement strand
CCCCACACACACACACACATACATACATACACTCATTTCACTGAATTCATATACATGAAATACCTCTTATACCTGTTAAATCCAAACAGGACAAATACTGTACAACCTTGTTCTCTTAGGGAGCTTAACTTTGTCCAAAAGGTTACATAATGTGGGGAGGGTGGTGTTTTCACATCTTCTCCTTCTTGTAAGGGTCTGGAATATTATAAACAGGATCCAGACTTTCTATTTAAGCCCTGTCTCGCTGCCAACATACATCTGGCACAACCATACCTACCTCTAATCTGACTGAAACCATTCTGGGTGCAACTTCATAAAGTCCTGCATTTCTCCCCCCTCTTCCTCTATTCAGCAGCTTTTTTATTAGATTCTGGCAAAGGGCGATAACTCCCACTCAGAGCGTGAAGCAGAGAGAGGCTGTCCTTTGCAAAGGCACTGGTGATTATTAATAGAGGATTTGCCTTTGTGTAGCCTGGCTGTAAGTTCAGCGACTGTATTTTGGAACAAACCACTCTGACGTAAATCGTTAAATCCAAAGATAGTCCTCTAAAATAAGAATTGCAGTTGTCACAACAGACTCAGAGAGAGTAAAGCTGACAATGACTGCAGAGTGGGATAAAAGTATAGCCAGTAGCTATGTTTCAGACATGTTACTGATACAGTCTGGCATTCAGGTGCTTGGCATGTGGCTATATGTGGAACGGAGATGCTAACCAGCCCACAGATGCAGGTCTCCTCTCATATATTGGTGTCACTATAATGTATCTTGTTACCTTGTCCATGGTTTATGAGGGTCAGGGTGAGGCTGGCTGAGGTATATAATAACCGTCACATGGCTGGGTTCATGTCAAAGGTGAAACTGCAAGAGAAAAGTGATACATCCTTATATGCATTCCACTGCATTAGCTGCGAACAGTCAAAATCATTAAGAGATTTGTGTGAGCGAAGCACAAAGAGACTGTTCTCCTAAAAAGAACGACAGCATCAGTCGTTTCAGCGGTTGGCCTAAAAAAACATCTGTTTACGTTCGAAGTGACAAAGCCCCCTAATGGCCTTAGGAGTTATGACGGGAGCAAAGGAGGAAGTGAGGTGACGTCATAGAGCGATAAAGTCTGCGGAGGGAGGACGTCGGGGTGGATAGATGGGTCAACAAAACTTCGGAACTGATGTTCGCTTCCTGTTTATAACTGACAGTCAACATTGTTTTGACCATGATGGTTCCATCACCCCCGCTGAAAAATAAATGAGTTTTATGGTGTGACAGTGCTATGGTTATTGATTTTAACTCAAACTGTGATCTTTCCCTAAACTTAACCAAGTCATTTTTGTGCCTAATCCCTTAACTATCGCATTGTCTCACCAGAAAACAGACAAATGATGTCAAATACGCCTCTGTGTGTCGTTGTGCACAGACAAACATCATATTTTGTCATTTAATATGGAGGACTTGCTGCTTATATGACATTAGCTCTGAAAAGTCAGACTCATAAAGAGATTTGTGTCAGCAAAGCACAAAACCAAACCCTCACGGAGCACATGAACAAGGACAAACAAGATATACTGTACCAGTGGAGCACTTTAGGGTGGATTATTTAACCACTAAAGAGGAAATCATAAGTTCTAACCTTGCTCCCTCTGGCTCGAAAAACGTGTGTTACTTGCTTCTTGATGAGGTAAATTCCCTCACATACCAGCCGTATGAAGCAGCGCCCCAATAAAATCTCTCGGCTTTTAAAATTCATAAAGTGTTAACATGCCACTCAAAAGCACAATAAGCTCTGTGAGTCTGCTATGGGAACCGGGCCAGTTCATACCTGCCATAACTGAGGTCACCACCCCAACATTTGCCTTCTGCTGAAGCTAAGCTGGGTTTCCTCTTTTAACTTTCTAAAACCATTAGTCACCTCATAAAACTCGAAGACTTGTTTGCTGTTTCGTTTTCTTTATCAAACATCTTGAAATGATAATCAGGAGCCAAATGGCTCTGCTTTGTTTTGGTGTGAGCGAGGAAGAAATGTTATGTAACGAGAGCAGGAAAACCGCTTTACAATTTCTTGGAAATAAATGGATGCACTTCAGAGCAGGGAGGGTAATTAATTAGCCACAAGTTTGGAAGTCAACGTTAATTAAGTGAAACAAAAAGGTTTCTTTGTTTCCCCTCAACATATGCGTTCCCTAAGAGTTCTCAGTTCTCAGAGTGAACACAAGAGCTTGCAGATTGCAAACACTTGATGTAAAATCTGTGATTTGGTGTGAGATATTCTGTCAAGAGGCAGAAAAACTGTTTAATTGCTTTTATAATGTAATCAGGACAGACACAGAATTCAGGAGACAAAAGAAGAAGGGTTGAAAAACTGTTTGATTTGATTTACTAAACTAAACCTGCGGGCAGAGCCACATCTGCCCAGCAGATCAGTGTGAAAACATTTGCTTCTGTTTATCCAGCGATTCCAGTGTATCAGAGAGACAAAGCCGATATGGAAACCTATCAATGGTTTTAAAGCCAGGGGCATAAAACAACAACAACGATGAACGTCAGCTGACTGTCTATGTTACCCTAAAACTTATATAATACATTTCTGGACAGGCGATCTTTGTTCAGTTGAGCTATAACCTTTCTTTGCTAAATCTATCAAAAAACGTTAAGGGTTGAAAAGAAATGTGCTGGCATGACAATAAAGACTTGAAGTGAGCCGTAAAACCAGTGGGGACTGGGATTGATACTGGCCTCTGTGCTGGGAGTCTCTGCTCGTAAACTCAGCAGTGTCTCTCCGAAAGTGCTAAGTGCTTGCACGTATTACACACACACACACACACAGACACACACACACCGAGGTTGCATAAGCAACTTTTTGTTTCTGTGACTGCCCATGACATTTATTTTTTCCGCATGGCCCAAGTGAAACGTAGAGATGAAATGTCAAGCAAACAACTGACGTTTTTGAAAACATTAAAAATGAGTTCTGTAGGAAAATGAATCATTATACTTCAAAGCACAAGGGAGAACATGTCACGCATGGTGCATATTTAATAAATTAAAGCATCAAATTTACAATGAATGTTCTTTCTAATAAGGCAACACTTGCCTTCATCTTATCCTCACTGTTGTGCTGTTGTGTGTGCGAGCATGTGCATTAAAAATGATGGTGATGTAAGAATGACTCACTGATACAGGCATGCTGTATGTGTGTACATTATAATCATATATCATTAAGATCAAAAAAGAAATCGGCAACAAATTGCTGCATAAAAGTGTGTGTGTGTGTGTGTGTATATGCTCTGTGAGAGGTGATAGAACGAGTTAAAGTGAAGTTCTCTGGCTCGGCCGCTGGTTAACAGATGACTGCATGCACTGATTTGTGACAGCTGGAGCTTGATTAGCATCCTCAACAGCGGCGAAGAGGAGAAGGGAGGACTGGGGGAGGACAAGCAAAGGGGGGGACAATAAGCTGAAGGATGAAAAGACTTATGACAAATAGCATGGGGGAGATTTGATGGATGGAGAGGATGTTCCACAGTTTGGATGAAGAAGGGGGGTGTCCCTGAAGCAGGAGGAGCAGCAGTGAGAAACAGAAAGAAATGGAAAAGGAGTAGATAGAGGGGGAAAGGGGAAGAAGATAGAGGAGATGGAAGTAGAGAAATTAGATGGATAAAAGCTTGCAAGGGAAGAAGGGAAAAAAAGGAAAAAATGGACAAAGAAGTGAACAACTTCTTGCCATTTTCTCCCTTTTTTAGCAGCCCCAGAAGCCCAGTCATTGTTTCAGCACATAAACAGGACAGAAGGCCGGTGGCTAAAATGAATGAAATGAAAAAATGGAGAGAATAAAAAGTAAAGGGCAGAGGGAAGGCGTGTAATCAGAAGAGCCTTCATGCCGTGAAGGAAGAGCAAAATGTGCTCAGACTGCATCAGTGTGTACGAGTGCACATGGTTGTGTGGGTGTGCATACAGATTTTGGAACAAGTTGCTGTAAAAATGTAACGCACAGTATAATAGAGCTAAATCAGATTTTGTACTGACGTGCCAGACTTTATTTTCTTCCTTTCTTTTCCAATTTTGGTGCTGACAAAAAATACATTTTCAATAATATTCTAACATTGCAAATACACCCATACACACATAGAACCCTGACACATATGCTAACATTATGTATTACGTTCTTCCTGTTTGCAGGATCTGTGAGGACCAGGAGTCAGTCAGAAAGGAGCAGGAGAGTGGCCCTCAACACGTTCACTGACACACAGACAACAGGTACTGAATCCATCTGCAGTGACACTCAGAGCTGATTGTATGGCAGGAGGTTTCATACCGTGAAAGCTGAAGGGGAGATGCTGAGATACACTGTGTGAGATGAAAGGGACGGGTGTTTACCGGTATTCTAAAAACAACAGGAAGTTAGTTATTATAGTTTGTCCGGCTGATCAACACGGTCAGCAGGTCAGACTCACAGCTAATGGAGGCAATTAAAACACTTAGCGTCTGATTGTCTGACTCCTTCTCAGAGCCATAACTCAGTCAAATCTAAACACACAGACAGGATACACATACTTTTAGATTCAGTGTGATGTACGCTTGTCAAGGTATCAGCATATGCAAAGTCCATCTTGAATAAACGTGGATAAATCTGCTTAGAAATCATACAAAAAACATGCTCCTTATAACTCAAGACCTACAGTGACTTTGAAAACCCTTAATCCACACAGTGGCCCACTGTAGTTCATGATCATACTATATCACAATTATTTGAACAGTTACTGACAACAGGATTAAGAACTTCCTGTACCAGGGACACATGGCTGAGTTTCTGAGATATCTAACTTTGAGATTTTACATCAGATAGCAGTGACACAGAATCAGCATCCTGTATGCTGTGATGCAACAGCTACAGACAAAGGAAATCAGTATTAAGCGTTTTGTCAACTTGAGTTTGAAAAAACTGAGGTTTTGATGACTTAACATTCAATTTTTAGTTGAACAAAAGAGCATTAGTATTAGTCTGTGTCCAGATTATTGTCTGCAGCACATATCACCTCTGTGCACCGTGCAGTCCACCAAAAGAACTTTATTTGCTAGAGTAATACGCTACTTTGTGAACTAAAGTTTGTTGCTAATGCATTCTTTTGTTTTTAATCCGTCACATTTCTCCTTAGGAAATGCTTGGGTTTCAAAACGTGCAGCAGACAAAAAACTAGACAATATGTCTCATCAGTCAAGCCAGGGGGCTTGGAAAGAACCTGGACAATGCAAAGCTCCCTGGGGTGTATGAAGTCAGTTTCAAATTGCAGTAGCAGACCTCCTCTTAAAGTTTGTAACCCATCCCTGCTGATTTCCTCCCTCTTGCTTTTTCTTGGTTCTGACCCATGTCTCCCCTCCGTGTAAGATCAGCTCCAACCACCCTACTCCCCTCTTTTACTTCTGGATCCTGAGCTGGATTGTTTTCTTTCTTTCTGACTTTTTTTTTCCATTCCAACCCTCTACTCTTTTGGTTTTCATCCATGTCTCCCCTCCATGTGCCTCCAGGCGTGACAGAATGGACGTCTTGGTTCAACATCGACCATCCTGGAGGAAACGGAGACTACGAGCGCCTGGAGGCCATCCGTTTCTATTACAGGGAGAGAGTTTGTGCGCGGCCCATGGCCATGGAGGCTCGCACTACTGACTGGGTGGCAGCGGCAGACACCGGGGAAGTGGTCCACTCCAGTCTGGAGAAGGGCTTCTGGTGCATCAACAAGGAACAGCCCCACGGCCGCATCTGCTCCAACTACCATGTCCGCTTCCAGTGTCCTCCAGGTAGCTCTGCTGACAGCTGCTCAGGGCTGCACAAGCTGTCACTATATGATATGAACATTCAGCCAAACACATGCATGAATACACATTTTCACATGCAGGCATGTGAGCACTGGCTACAGGGAGGAATCACGCATTATAAATGCTCTTAGCTGTTTACTTTCTGCCATGTTAAATAATGTGTTTGTTATTTCCTGTTCCTGATACTACTTGCCAACGGCAGTGCACTCAGTCACACTCTGTTCTTCAATGTGTGTGTTTAGTGCAGAGCTACTGGACTAACTGGAGTGAGTGGGGTCCCTGTTCAACCACGGTTTGCAACGACGTAGGTATCCAGGTCCGCCAGAGGAAATGTGTGAACACTCAGCCAATGCCTCTCCTGTTGGTGCCGGCATGCCAGGGGCACCATTCAGAAAGGAGGGAGTGCTCCACTCCTCCATGTACAGGTGAGAATCTCAAGACACTGGCACCTAACTTGTGCCAATACCTTAAGTTATACAATGTGATGAGACTGCATGCGAAAGAACAGCCAGTTGGGTGCAATGGTGGGTAAGGTGACCATCCTTCAAACAAAGGACAAAGGTTCAAGGTCCCATCAAGCATCTTTGTGCATGATGCTGAATAAAGGTGTTCAGAATCATCATTGTCACTGGCTGATTCAGTAGCTTTTAGCAGTGGAGCTCCTCGCTGGTTACTGGGAGCGCCGTTGTCAGCTCAGCTATGATAGACAGTACGTTACTTTCTCGTTGAAAGCCTATTGAAAGACAACGAAACCAACAGAAGCATGCCACAGAAACAAAAGTGATAACTCTGTTGCAAATAGTTGGCTGCTGAGCTACAAACCTTATAACAGTGCTTGTGTAGCCTAGTTTTGTACTGAACTGAACATAACAGCTTGGATCAGACTAAATGTACTACTGAACTGGAGACCGTCAGAACCAATTTAAATGGTGCAATCACTTTGCTGAGAACATAGTAAAAGAACTACATAGTCAGTGACTACGAATCTTGAATTGATCTAAACAATACAATTGGAACCAGCAAGTGATTCGCAATGTCCACCTTGACCTTTGACCTCTGACCTCCCTTGTTAAGGGTTAATAGGGAGGTGGATAAAATATCATATTCCTATGTACAACAAATCTAGTGTAGAGGTGCAGAGATGAAATTTAAACTGGATTCAAATTTTCCTATATAACATTGTCACAACTGAGATTGTTCTATCAAAAACTTTAGTTCTGGCATTGATTCTGACATTGAAAGTGCCTCCGTGCCATTTTCTGCTGTGTGGTTTCAAGTAGCCATTTGTAACCATTAGTTCAAGTGTTCTTGATTGAGCTTGTAATCAGCGATTTTTCAATTGCAGCTAATTAATCAGCTTTCTTATGCTTTTTATGCCCACAATACTGTATAATTGCAATGTCTGAATGGCAGAATTAATGAAAAGATTGATCACAAATTTAACAGAAAACACTAAGATGCATTACTTGTTCAATTCCAAACTCATTCCTGTCTCTCTGTGTGATCAGCCAAGTGGAGTCCGTGGGGTCGGTGGGGGACGTGTTCAGTGACCTGTGGTGGCGGTCGAAGGATTAGGAGGAGGACCTGTGTGAGGACCTCAGTGTCAGTTCAGTGTACTGGACGGCCTGTTGAAATACAGAAGTGTGGGAAGAGTCCATGTCCAGGTATACCGAGTCAGCGCTGTAAAAGTCATAATATCCTTTTTTATATTGGTGTCTTTATCAGTCTGTGCTCACGTCTCTGTGTCTTTCTCCCAACAGCCAAATGTCAGCGCGTGTGCAGCGAGGGCCGTCCCAGTGAGGACTGCAGCCGGTGTGTGTGTGACGGCCACGTGCTGCATGGAGAAGTTCACAGTGTGACTGGTGTCCCCGTGGCAGGAGCCTGGGTGGCACTGGCCAGCCAGCCTAAGGTGATCCGTGCCCGTACAGATGCCAAAGGTCAGTTCAGGCTCACAGGAGTCTGCTCCTCCAGCTCGACCTCGATCTTCATCAGGAAGGAGAAGTTTGCCCCGATCACCGTCTCCGCCTCCAGTAACACCACAGGGTTGTCCTGGGTACGGGCTGTCCTCAAAACAGCCGGTGAGTGCTATTAAAAAAGATCATTAATAAAAAATTATGTTTTCTATTAAAAAAAGATTAAAACTGTTTAATTCAAGTGACTGTAAAGTTCAAGTGTCTGCTGCTTTTAATCAAACCAAACACAAAGCAAGTTCATGGTATAATTTAGTGTTAATTGAGGTTATTGTCGGCTATTTCTTAGGAGAGCTATTTTCATAAGAGTTTAGACTCTAATTATCTAATTATCATTCCACAGAGCCAGTAAATCCTCCAATCATCTTCTCAGACTGTATAAAACAGGAAATTGTCAAAACTACAACAAAAACAGTCTGGCCTATTGTAAGACTTTCATTGTCTGGAGCACTTACTTACTTGGTTGCATGGAGACCAAATAAAAATGGGCCTGTGCTGCTTTTGAAAGAGTAATTCCCTCAGCAATCATTTTTCATAAGCACAGGGACCTATGTGAGAATAAAATGTAATGTTTGACTGAGTTTTATGAGGTCTCAAAACTCTGCAGCACCATTCACAACAGTGAGAGTAAAGTCTGGAGGGTTTGCTCCTTTCTGCTTTCCACAGAAAAGCCGTACATTGTGAAGCACCCGGAGGACAAAGTGCGTTATGAGGGAGGACGGGTGCTGTTGTGCTGCAAGGCAACAGGATCACCAACACCTGACAAATACTACTGGTAAGATTAATACAAGTCCTGGCACGTCAATCACATTATAACACACAGAAACAGCTAAAGATAGAGTGAATACTTTTACATATTTTACAAAATATTTGGAGGTCCCTAAAAATCAAATTTCAGTTAATTATCAGTTACTTGTAGCTCTGTTTTGGTCTCTGCTTCTTTGCTGAAAACATCTGCTTGCTGTGGCTGAAAACAACACTGATGAGAGCAGTGAGACCAAACAAAAACACAAAAGTTGAGGGCTGGAAAACCAAAACAATGAGCTGAAAGAGGCTAAATCACTCCGTAGAGCTGAGGGGACCTGCACAGTTGGGTGATATTTTTCCATGGGTTCATCACTACAAGCAACCCCTTAAATAAATAATAAATAAATGATAATAAATGATTGATTAGTGCAACTTTAAATATAAAAACTCATTTTTAGAATAAATCTTTATAAATAAAAGTGGTACAATTAAATCTTTTGGTACTATTTAAGTTTTTACATGCATTATAATATATTGTTGTACATCTCTACCTACATTTCAACTAACTTTTTAAAAGAAAGGTTCTTTAAAAACGATATAACCTTTAACTATTTTTCAAGGTACCACAATGGTACTCTGCTGGACAGGAAGGTGTACAAGTACGAAGAGGACCTTGTACTGCGGGACCTGAAGCCGGAGCAGTCAGGGCAGTACTACTGCAAAACCAGCAGCCCTGCAGGCAGCATCAAGTCCTCTCCAGCCTTCCTCACTGTGATTGGTATGTATAGTCTCGGATCTCTTACTGAAAGAAATTGTATTAGTGTAAGATGTTTCCACTTTTGCATAAACCCAGTCATATAGTTAAAGATGCTATCTGTAAGACAGTACTTATAACATTAATCTGCTGGTGTGAAGAATGATGACAAATACTAGTGCTAGTAAACTGTTAGACACTCAAAAGTTGTGGAGAAAAACTGTGGTTTGCACTCACAGTCAAAAAGACACTAAAACTCCCTTCTAGTCAGTGGCATGGTGATGTAATGTAAACTGTAATTCATCATCATCAGCCTGGAGAGAAAATAATGTACTATGATGATACAGCAAGCGGCACACAGGGATCATAGCTCAGGATGGCTGCTATCCCAGTGCATTTGACAATGACGTATTTAGTCAAAGTTCTACACAGGCTCAAGTAAAACCACTGACAAAAAGCAAACAACCGCAATTCATTTTACGGTATAAAGAGCAGCTGCCTCGGAGATTGAATACACACTTTAAGAGGAATGTCAGCGCTAAGCTCCATCCAAGTCATCCATGAGCCATGTCCATGCATTAAGAGGATTCAAACAAAACCACAGTGTCCTACTGAGGGAGAGAGAGAACTCAGTTAATAGACTATCTGTCATTAGAAAAAAACATTACACACAAAGAAAATAAAAATAACAGGGCTCGCACAATCTGGCTGTGCTTGAAGAAGTACGTTTTTATTATGTTTATATTGGTTAAAGCTACGAATTTTTAAACTGGGATTCTTTATTGTGTGAGATGGCTCTGGACACTGTAAAACCTCAAACCCAGTTTCTCCAGAACACCCAGTGTTGAGGTGAAATCCAAGATTGTCAATAAATCCTGTTTCTTTTCTCTCTCAGAGTCAGACAAGTATGTGTTTCCACAGCCGCGTGGGAGAACTACATCAGTGCTTATATCCTTCAGGTGCTTGTTAGCTAAGACACAGATTAACAAACAGGGTTTTCATGGAAGAGTGCTAAAGCAATCTATCCCAGACCACAGACAAATCCCTGCACTCCAAAAGTAATTATGGCAGGAGACACTGTATGTGTGCAGGACAACACCTGCGCCTGAGCAGGATGTAAAAAATGGCCTTAGTTCTTCAGCTCAGCGCAGTTTCTTCTCACATTTTACATTATGCAGATGTTTAATGTGATTTCCTATTAAATGTGTTAACCACAGTTCATACAGGTAACTAGAAGTTACATAATTTATTATCAATGGAAACTCAAAGCCCTGTTGGTAAAGCCATCAGCAGTACAGTAATGATATTTCACATGCATCGCACTGCACCATGTGTCTGCAATTATTGACTTACTTGGGAGATGGGGAGCTGTATACGGATACTTGACTATAAGCTCAGCCATGATATCATGCACATTAATTATTCTGCCAATGTCTGGGTGAACAATAATTCTTTCTTTCTAACTCCCATCTGGACGGTTGGTAAATAAATGTTCTATTCAACTTCATGTCTAATTACCTTTCATGCACATTTCACCGTCCAACTTGGCCACTCACAGGTACTTTCAGGCCATGCAGACATTGTGTGTGTGCATAAATATATTATATGTGTAAGTGTGCATCCATGTGTAAAAAAGAAAGGCAGAAATAGTATTTTATGAAACTCCACTTGCAAGTTCCAATTTATTCACTTGTCCTATTCCACTCATGCATCGATACACAATTACCCAGTACCCAATGATTTTATAATTAAAATCTAATCGATTTGACAGGCTTTCAAGAGCAGGTAGGGTATCTCAGAGAAAGTAGAACTTCAACAGTGACATCTTCAACATCAACAAGTCCATGTTCATTTTGAAAACCAAAGCAGCGTCACTTCACAGCAGTCATTTGTGCAATAATTTTTTTTTTGCACTGAGAAAATGCTTTTCATGCTTTATGTATATCAGATGACTAATTTATCTTTTATAAGTGTCATGTCAACACTAGATTAACATAATTTACTGTCTAATTCACAGCAAAAGGAACACCAGCATGTAATTCCACCCCTGAGACGCACCTCATCAGACTGCCGCTGGACTGTGTTCAACCTGGGACCAACTCCAAGTACTACAACGCTGGCCGCTGCCCTCACAACAAATGTGCTGGCTCCCTAGACTTTGATATGCGCTGCAGAGATGGAGCTGGGTTCTGCTGTGGGGTCCAAAATATGGAAAGTCGAATCATTGACTGTGGGAGCTACAGCCTCCCTATCCGGGCTGTGACACAGTGCAGCTGTCAGAAGTGTGTGCAACCGACCGTGCTGGTTCGTGGCAGAGTGGTCACAGCTGACAATGATGAGCCTCTGCGTTTTGGGCACATTTACATTGGTAAAGAGAGGGTAGGCACCACTGGATACCAGGGAAGTTTCACATTACAAATTACTCCTGATACACAGAGATTAGTGGTAAATTTTGTTGACCCCACTCAGAAGTTTCTTGATACTCCTAAGGTATTCATCTTTGATAAGAAAGGTGGGTCCATCTACCATGACGTGAGGGTGATGAGAAAGCAGACACCAATTGATATAAATGCAGGAGAGACCAATTCCATTAACCTAGGGGAAATTAAAGGCGAAGACCCCATTGGTCAGTTGGTTATTCCTCCCAACTCCTTCCACAAGGACAATGGAGAAATCTATGAGGGAACTGTGAAAGCCAGCATCACATTCATTGACCCAAGAAATATCACCACAGCGGCTGCGGCCCCTGGCGATCTCAACTTTGTTGATGATGAGGGTGACATGCTCCCTTTGAGGACCTATGGCATGTTCTCTGTGGACTTCAGAGATGAGACCAACCAGGAGGTACTGGGAGCTGGAGCTGTTCAGGTCCTTCTTGACACGCAGCACGTCAAAATGCAAGAGCACATTCCCAAAATGAAACTGTGGTCTTTAAACCCAGACACGGGAGTCTGGGAAGAGGAGAGTGACTTCTCCTACACAGCAACAACTACTGGTGGTCATGGGCGGAGCAAACGAGAGGAGCGTACATTCCTCATAGGCAACATGGAGATCAGAGAACGTAGGCTCTTCAATTTAGACGTGCCTGAAAATAGACGCTGCTACGTCAAAGTCCGTGCCTACATGAGTGACAAGTTCCTACCTAGTGAACAGCTGGAGGGTGTTGTGATCAGCTTGATAAACTTGGAACCCAAACCTGGTTTTTCCTCTAACCCTAGGGCATGGGGGCGTTTTGACAGTGTCATAACTGGACCCAATGGGGCCTGTTTACCTGCTTTCTGTGATGCCCAAAGGCCAGATGCTTACACAGCTTATGTCACAGCAATGATGGGTGGGGAAGAACTGGAAGCAGCTCCCTCCTCCCCCAAGATGAATCCAAACATCATTGGAGTATCTCAGCCATACTTGGACAAAATTGACTACCAGCGCTCAGACCATGAGGATCCAGCTTTGAAGAAAACAGCCTTCAGAATCAACTTGGCAAAGCCTAACCAAAATAATCTTGATGAGACCAATGGGCCAATATATCCATATCAGAATTTAATAGGTTGTGAAAATGCCCCTGTTGATGCAAATCATTTCAGATTCTTCAGGGTGGAAAAGGACAAGTATGAATACAATGTCGTTCCCTTTGAGGAGAATGATTTGACAACCTGGACAGGAGACTACCTCTCCTGGTGGCCTAATCCCCAGGAGTTCAGAGCATGCTTCATTAAGGTCAAGATCCATGGACAGAAGGAAGTGATGGTCAGGTCGAGGAATCTGGGGGGAACACACCAAGACACAAAAGGCAAACTTTATGGCATAAGAGACATTCGTAGCACCCGGGACATGCGAGAGGCCAACACCTCAGCAGCCTGTGTAGAGTTCAAATGCAGTGGCATGTTGTTTGATCAAGCTGAGGTGGACAGATCCCTCATATCAATCCTTCCACAGGGGAACTGTCGCAAGATTGTCACCAACAGCCTGCTACAAGAGTATCTCATCAAACATCCACCAGTCGCTCAAAACAACGAGTCCCATGCATTCACGATGCTAGCCCCTGTTGATCCTTTGGGACACAACTATGGCATCTACACAGTCACAGACCAGAATCCCAGGGTAGCCAAGGAGATTGCTATAGGCCGCTGCTTTGATGGCACCTCAGATGGTTTCTCCAGGGAGATGAAGTCAGACTCTGGAGTGGCACTGACCTTCAGCTGTCCAGAGAGGAAAATTAACAGAGAAAGCCTTTTCCAACGTCTGCAGACCAACCCAGGTCAGACTCTGTCTCAGATGGCGAGGGACATGAGGGAGTTGGATGGTCTGCAGGTGCAGAGATCATCCACCCGGATGGTGGCCTATCCCTCAGAGCAGCAGGGCAGGACCCAGAGTCGCAGAGTCAGCTCTACAACCAGGAGGAGAATGTCCATGCGCACACAGCAACGCCAATAGATGTGCAAAGAGGTAGGTTTAGATAAGATAATTTGAGGTGTCTTTACAATAATGTAATATCAGAGTTATTTAAATGTTCTTTGCTTGCTTTGTATTTCTAGGTCTTCGGTCATGATATGATGGCATCAAGTTGAGGAAGTAAAAGTTGCCTCTCTGTTGATGAGTATGAACTCCCTCCTGACTATGGAAACCACAAAACTGAGGCAGACAGCAATTTCAGCAAAATCAGTGGGTGGGATTGAAGGTATTCACTAGACTCATATGTACTTGAAGGGCTTGGTATATAAATTTCTTCCTTCCCTCCTAAAAAACATGCATCATTTGTCTATATGTAACGCAGTGACTGGCATTTATTTAATTAGCTCTGGTCTGATTTTATGTATGAATAGACTAAATTGACCTTTGAGAATGTAACTTTTATAGTTCTAATTTGTGGCATTCCACTTTCCCCATGCTGGGTGTTTTGGTGACGTCTCTCAATGCTTGACTTGAAACCAAACCTTCAAAAACTGTAAATACTACGCCAGGCCCCAAACACTTCATATAATTGGCCATTGCTTTCCACTGAACTTCTCTTCAAGATCAGAAAGAAACCAACTTGAGGTCCTCGTTGTCCGCAGCAGACACTGAGCCCTTTTTCTACCAACTGGGAAACTCTATACACCAAGGGGAGGCACACTCAGAAGAGACATTTTGGGTGCAGTGGGGTGAGGCATACCACCCAGGGAACAGAGGATGTTTTCAGTCATGCTTCCTAATGTTTTTCATTAGCATGCCACATTGCCAACTGTGATTCAGCCAAACGTCCTTCCACACCTACTTAGAATGTGCAAGACTGAGGCCTTCGCCAAGACTAGCATGGATCTCACTCGTGGCAGGCTGTCTAAAATGAAAATAGTTGATTGTGAGGTATGACATAATTTCCTTTTGTCCTCGGCGCATTCCAAATTAGCATCACCAAACAAAATGTTACCTTAAACGATATATTCCCCCAATCTCTTTTTCTCAGAAACTATTACAGAGACTCATTTAGGGTCTAAATTGACTTTGTTTTTATTGTTGGGTAATGTGTTTGTGAGCTGCCTTTGTTTCTTGAAGTGCAATAACTATATTATTTAACTTAAGAATACTTAAAGATCAGCATGTAACAAACTATTACAGTGCATAAAAAGTGCTGCTGGTGAATGAAGCAACAACTCCTTCAGTACGTGTGGCAGGTAGTGTGGTTAAGGTGTTTGTATGAGATCTTGCACAGGACTCATTTTGAGTGATTTTAAGCAAATAATTTAACTGCTCTGTCATGTAATCATTCTTCAACTCTCTGAGCTGCATAGAAACTATTAACCTTTTCATACTTTGCTGCATGACTCAGTTGATTTTACAATTTGCACACCACAGTAATCTTTTCAACTTCAGAGAGCAATCTTGTTAGTGGGAGTTAAAACTCTCAGCGGAGCCTTCATAACATGAGAGTGATAATTAAAAAGTAACACACATATGAATTAACTGGCCAAGTTCTCATAAATCCTGCCATTGTGACAGTATGTGTGACAATATAATATGACAATATAAGTCAATTTAAAATATACATCTTGACAGATATTGAGGCAGATAGATTATAGACTTAGATAAAAAATATTCAGTTGAGGTTGGTAATAGGAAGAAGCTTCACTTGTTGATAAAAGCTCTGAACTTGTTTATCTGCTAAATGGGCACTTGCAGACCCATGGGAGAAACTCTTCAAGCTGAACTAATCCAAAACCAAATAAAGGGGGGCATGGAGAAACCAGGAGAGGCTGACAAGCAATATAAGCCTTCTGTTAATTAGAAAATAAATTACGTATTCTCTTGAGAACTATTAAAACAGTTTGACCCTGACTTTCACAACAGCTAAACAAGTTAATTTCCAGGATACAAATTATGAAGTTAAGTAATCAACAATAAATTAGGCCCAAAGGGATTATGGTCAAACATATTTACCATCAAAATGGCACCCAGCCCACTTGCAGTTTTCAGCTTGATGCATTTAAGCCGGACTTACTTTTTTAACAGATTTATACTTTAATGTGTGCGAAAAGGTGCTAATGTGAAGTTGTATGTATAAATGAAAACCATATATTGTAACCCTACACTTGTGCGTGGCCCCGCTTCAAACAACAATCTCTTTCCATTATGCACTATGAGCAGCACACTCCAGAAAAACACTCAAAACAGAGTAATATAGGGTGACAACACGTGGTACCTTCGCCATTATCACTGACCTCTCTAATCACAGGCCTGTGGGCCGTCCACAACTGAGCAATTCAGATCTCCAGATGAAAACAAACATCTCCTTGCAGCAGATGTAGCATCCACCCTGCAAGAAAGATGATGATTGAATCCAGGTGCGGGAAGAGATAAGTCCTATAAAAATGCAATGGTGTGTGAGGTCAGCTGAGGAGGCCCAACAGCTGTAGAGCAACTGGAGGAAATGTTAGACCAAAGACATCAAGAGAAAGAGGAGCGAGATTATCTAGTGATGGATTTAATCATTTTGGGGGACTGTTTGGTAAATGGAAAAAAGGAAGGGAAAATATTAGTGGTCTTTGGCCTAACAGTCCATCACTTACAGAACATCATGCTTCAAAAGTGGTTGCACATGGAAGAATGCAGGTTTTGGAGGAGAATGCTTTGACAGGAGAATTGGCTTATTCATGAGGAGAAGTTATCAGGGGAGTTTGAAGGACAAGGTAACAATAATAGGCTGAGTAAACCATTATGTAAGGCTTCGCATGGGAAAGTAAGCTGGGCTCTCCAAACAGTTACTTTGTCTTCTGGGGAACTTCAAAGGAGATTAAAGAACCTCTGCAATGTTTGGTTTAATGACTTAAGAAAAAGTTTCCAAAGTCTTTAGAATCAAATAAAAGGAGTTTAAGCATGAATCCAACCAATAAAACACACGGCAAAGATTCATTTTTAATGGAAAGAAAATGTTTATCTCATTGAATCTCAGTGGGTATGGCAAAAGTAGTAGCAACTGTTTCATTTTACAGGAATTCAATGCTAATATCACAAATATGGTCTAATGGAGCTTTATGTATTTTTGTTTTACCCTTAAAGGAATAGTTCGACAATTTGGGAAACATGCTTATTCGTTTTCTTGCTGAGAGTTAGATGGGAAGATCAATCGCACTCTCATTTCTGTCCGTTAAATATGAGGCTACAGCCAGCAGTCTGTTAGCTTAGCTTAGCATTAAGGATGGAAACAGGGGAAACAGCTAGCCAGCTAGCCTGGAAGTCACTGCGCCAAGCCAAGAAACAGTCTGACACATAGCCCCCCGTAAAACCACAAATTGTCATTTTTACACTTCAGTGTTTGCATATATAAAACAAACACAATATAACATGTTCATTAATGACCTTTAAAGGGGCTGGTAGTGAATTTTGTTACCTTTAGACAGAGCCAGACTAGCTGTTTTTAGCTGTCTTTATACTAAGCTGTAGCCATACTGAAGTCTTGCTTGACAATTGGTATTTTCAAGGGTATTTCCATCCCTGTGGACTCACTGGCTAAACTGTTTTTGTAACGATTAAAATTTGAAAAGGAATCTTTGCCTGTTTGTCAGTGGGTGCATAAACCACCAAGAGTTTAACAGTAACTTAAGCATAAACAGATTGATCCATTTTCTCTTCTGTACAGTCCAGCTGGTCTCAAGGAGATCATAATTTATTCAGGAGGTCATCCTGGAACCTTTCCACCACTTTTCTGGAGTATATGAAGAGAGTTGTGTATTTGCCACTGTGCTCCAGCTCCAGTAAAAGAATTACATACACGATCTCCTGATAATTCCCTGTAAACGCTTAACTATTGCATGGTGATGCCAATCTCTTGTTTCTCTCTGAGTTAAGTTCTTATGTGTAAATTGTGTATTGTATGAAATCTACTATAATTGTATGGACAAGAAACTGTAAATAAATGATTTTGTGTAAACTTCTTGATTCATATCATCTGAGTTGTGTATTATGTATTAAGGGCAAAATTGTAAAAGAGTAAAAATGTCACATTTTGGGTTTTTGTCTATTTTCTATTAAATATATCACACTGTGGCTAAGATACAATAATTTAATTTGTGAATTAAACAATACAGATACAATTTTCACAAAGTTACAACAATAAATACAGTTTAAAACATAGTTTAAAATTAGCTGAGCATATGAAATAAATTTAAGGAAACATATAGCAAAAGACTGACGTGAATCTTGGATGAAATGTCAAGATATAAAAATGTAAGAAACCACTCCTGACCTGTGCAGAATCCTGAACAATGTTTACTTTGACTTTTCTACTGACACAAAATAGCTGCATCTCCATTGTGTATGCCCATTACTCTCCAGGTGATGAGTTATAATGCATGCAGCGAGACATCTGGTGCACACAACAGACATTTTTAACCAGTGGAATTATTATTGTAATAAAGTTGCACAACAGGGAGCACAGCAGGGAGGAAAATGAGAGTGTCGAGCCACACTGTCACTGACACCTTCATGACTGGGCTCTGTGAGTCTGCCAGAAAATGGAGCTGACAGAAAATATAGTGAGTGACTGCTCTCACCACTAAGGAATAAAGAAAACACACTTGCATCAGTGCACACACACACATAAAGCTAGAAAAACACATTTTTCTTGAGTCAATGGTGCATTTCAGGTCGTGAACCTTCCTCCGGCGCCTTACTAACCGTTTCTTTTTAATCCCATTGCGTCAGTAACAGACAAACCTGTCTGTGCACAGGCCAGGAATGGAGAGAAATGCTGATGGAGACGTCTTAGCGCCCGGACTGCCACCAATCGTAATTGCAGTGCCCTTCATGTGTGTTCTACTTGCTGGAACTCTATTTGGGTTAAAAAACAGTCCAGAAATACAAATTCTGAAAGGGAGTTTCTGTTGCGTGACATCACTGGAATAAGCGTCTAAATTTATCCAAAGGTCACAACTCAACAAGTGTGACTGCTTGTCTGTGAGTTTAACAGTTTGAGGCCTTGGGTTTTGACATGGAAGAGGATTATTGGTAGTAATGAACATGAGACTGTTTAGTGTAGTTCAATTTTA
This sequence comes from Oplegnathus fasciatus, assembly GCA_003416845.1. Classification (NCBI taxonomy): domain Eukaryota; kingdom Metazoa; phylum Chordata; class Actinopteri; order Centrarchiformes; family Oplegnathidae; genus Oplegnathus; species Oplegnathus fasciatus. The sequence goes on along the minus strand of NTHP01000087.1, from coordinate 732,444 downwards.
GCCGCTGAAAGAAACTGTCATTACACCTCCACTATTACATGGTTACAAATCCTTCCACTGAAAATGAGTGGAAGCTTTATACTCCTAACAGGAGACCTGTATTGCTTATTCCAATACACTGGCTGTCAGTTTGGACCTCGAAATTACAAACAAACCACAAATGATCATTAATTTGTTGAAGATGATAATCTTAATTTTTCACTCATCTGTACTATTCATTTTGTGCATGTTGTCCATTCGAACTGAATTTACAAATCACTAGATTAGCACTGCATTTTGCATATATTGCAATGACTCCTATTATACTCCTATTACCTCTAACATCCAAAACACAAAGGCTTCATTTTTGGCTGCATGAGAATTCATCCCTTCATTGCAATTATGGTTTGACTTCTGCAAATTATAATTTGTATATAAACTAGAGATAACATGAGGGCAACAGACTTAAAATGATTCGTTTGCTACTGCACACAAGTGCAACAAGATGGACAGGTAGCAAGTTTGAGAATTTAGATGCAAAAACACTTTCAGATCCACTTTGGCTGTTGGTGGATTTCATCAAAAGATGTAATGGCTAGTGTGAATTTGACTGACCAAATGTAAAGAAGAAAACATATTTCACTCTGTAATAGTAATAGTTCCATCAGAAATAATAATATTATCTTCTTCAGGAATCCTTAAAAATCTAAATTAAATGGACAATTGGCAAATTGCTTTTACACTGCCAATAATCAAATATGCTGGTAAGATCTATAATGAGAAAAGTAAAGTGTTGCATGTTTGCTACTGTCTGGTGTGTTGTTCAGTGTCTGTGATGAGTCTCTATCTGGAATAATGGCAAAAAAAAAACCCTGAAACAATTTCATGAAGTCATGTCCTCTTCAGACAATCCTCTTGATATCTTCCTGAGTTCACAGCAATCAAAGTAGAAACGGTCTGTGAAAATGACAGATAAGGCTTAGGAATGTTTCAGATGGCTTGGGTTTGTGGAACAAGTCTTAAAAATAGCCGGAGTGGGCTCGCTACAGTGGTCTCACGAAGGGCTGAAGGAGGAGGCAGTCACACCGAGGTTATTCAACTCTTCTGATCCGCAGGAAAAGGCTGTAAGGAGAGATGACTGGCGTGTTTCACGTACACGTTGCCATCCTCCAGCTTGACTTCATACACCTTTTGCTGTAAAAATCAAAACAAAGGATACAAAGACATAAGAGCTGGGAGAAACATACCATCATGAGCTACGGTGGAGGCAGTAAGAAGCTTACAGTGAATTTAATATCACTTTTCACAAGTTAAAAAATGCAGCAACTCTGACTCCAATGACATCAGAATATTTGTTGTTATGTTTCTTCTGTTGCTCGATAGTCAGCTCCACAGCAAGAGAAACAACAGTTTATAAAATGATTAATGGAAAAGAAGATGATTATGGAAAGTGAAGCCCTTATTTGTACTGTTTGTTAATGTGTGCATCCAAACAGCAGAGCGGGGGAAGACAAGGTGTTTTACAGAACAAAAAGTTTGAACTCTGACTGATGAGCTTTGCTTTCTCATGCTGTGTCATTTAGTGGAACTTCTTACATCCAACAGAGGTGGCTGATTTGTCTACATATCACTGCAAATGTTCACGTCAACTCCCAGGTGCAGTCAGCGAGTGAACCTCCTGCCTCCTGGGATACAATAAAGTTTTCAGATGACCTATAGGTTTGATACATATTTAATGATACATTGGGCATCTTTTGAGGAGGAATTTATAGGTCTTATTGATGTTTTTCACTACTATATATTACACTTTATGTTATATATTTGCATACTGAGTACAAGAAGACATGTAGCTGTGTTGAAAAATACAGAAGCCAAAAGGACATATTTCATCTCTGACCTGTAAGGAGGTCCCTGACTTCCCAGTTCTGAGGTCAAAGTCATAGTCATGCCAGGGGCAGAAGACCTGCAGGACCCCATCAGCCTCCTCGATGTCCCCCTCACACAGAGGACCGCCTGAGAGACACAGGTAATGATTAATCACACATTCTCACTCTCCAAACAAATGACTTTTGCTGTCTTTCCTTCCAGGAAACTGTGATTGGGCGGTTTGCACAACGTGGTGTGAAACTGATACACTGTCACATAGACTTATCAGTATAAATAAACCATATCCTCTTATTTTGTTAGCGGTGCAGTTAGAGTCTGATCCACAGATGTACATTAACCTATTTACAGTTCATTCTCCATGTAGACTACGCGTATTATTTCACGTTTATTTAAAAAAATGGGATGTATTGTGCGCTATTCTGCCTTTAGAGAGAGCTAAAGGGTTAATCCGAGCGAGTATGAATTTGAATATCGAGGCTTTTACCGGAATGTGCACAGCGAGCATCCATGGCAAAAAACTCCCCCTTCACGTAGAAGAGGCAGACATCAGAGTCGTGGCCGAGGGAGGAGTACATTAGGCGGCAGCGCTTGCTGGAAAGCACCGCGGCCGGGCCTATGAGTCTCCATGAAACGCCGTCCGTGTTTCCTTCTTCATCTCCGGAGCCAGAAGCCATAAAGAACGGCGAAATGAACTGCTTTTCTAATTTGCGCTACTGCAGGGCACCATTTTTCCGCCTGTGCAAATGGATTTGGCAGTTCGCTCCGTGAAAATATTCCATATCAACCAGCAGGCCGGCTGGTGCGACGGTCAGCCGTGCGGACTGAGCTGCAGCCTGCCTGCCTGCCTGCCTGCCGGCCGGGACACCGTCGCGCCGAGGCACGCGCTGTGCTCAGGCACGGCTGCTCTTCATTTGAATGAATGTTTGTCACAGATAATAACTGAGCAGCGCAGAGTTTCCCCTAAACCCACAGATTAAATTATTCTACTTGTTTATCAGTTTCAATTATACAGCCGCTCTAAAAAATAATCCCATAGCGCAAGCAGCAGCCAGAACAAGCCTGCAAACAATGTCTCTTGCATGCTGATCCATGTGGGGACTGCTGCCCATCAGAAATACATGTTTCACAATGAATGCACCCAGACAAACCCTTCCTGTTCTTTGATCAGGGCCAGTCTGTGACATAAACTCACTGTTTTATGTTCAAACAATGCAACTCTACAAATATACCCATTCTCTGGGCGTTCTTGGTGGCCCTATTGAGTTTATAGAGAACACTAAAATATACTGGACTTGTACCCAAAGAGTGTGGTAAATGTGGAACATTAGTTTTTATGTACTGTGCAAATACTTCAAAACCATTTCTCAATTATCAGTTATAAAGGCTGTTATTGTTCGACCATAACAGCTCTGTAAGGCACTGTGCTCCAGAAAGGTATTTGGCTGATTTCCTCAGGTTGAGTTTTCCACAGTGCAGTTTCTTAGCATCATTACAAATTGTTTGTGAACTCTGCGTCCCCACCAGTGTTTTAGTTGTTGAGCGTACGTGCCAACTGTGCGATGTTGTCTCTCACTGCAAAAAAAAATCCATTTAAGTCAGCAGCGCTTTATCAAATAAAAGTTGATAGAACAGATAAAACTTCAAAACCACAGTGAGATAAATCTAAAAACAGGATGTCCAACTCCTGTCAGTCAGTTTAACCTCAATGAGACCTTTTATATTTTTTGAATAAGTCGGCCATCTGTCTATGATCAAAGAAGATTAATGATTCACAATTATCACCAGTAAACTGACCTTTTCATTAGTACTGAAGTTGAGCTTTGTGCCACCTACAAATTGTCCAACTGGCAAATTGCAAAAAACAAAAATACACAAATGATGATCTGTATTTCTTCAGCTTTTATTCACTTTGTCTCCATCGCTTTATTGTGCCAGTAATAATGCTGCTGGCAGTTTAGCCTACAAGTAATGTGAGTTACTGTCTAGACTGGAGTGATGCATAACAGAGGCCACTTGTTCGGATTCCTGACTTTGAGCAACTGACTCATGTACTGTAAGGCTGCAGCATGAGCGCAGAGGAGAGCAGTAATGCTGTGAAAACGTGTCACGGACAGGAAAAAAGAAATGCTACTGCGTCTTGTCAAAAAGATCTCAGCGAAAAGCAAATATGAAGTCAAATCACTTAAGAATAAAGAACGCCAGTGTAAAGAAACCTGAGCTAAGTGACCGAATTCTCAAATATGTTGTATACTAAGCTAACAGCCTTAGCAGATTGACAGGAAATAAATCGTCATTATACTTCATTCTACATGTGTACGTCTCCATCTGTGACCTTTTAAACCTTGATATGCTGAATGCTGTGTGAAAGACTTCTACATGCCAACAGTTTGAACTGAAATCTAAACGTTATGGTCTAGCATGTCATGTCATAACGTTGTGTTCAGTATGCTTTCACCTAAGGAAATAAAAAATAACTGCAGTGCATGACTTTCTCATTCAGTCTTTACATGTACTTATCAAATGGTAATGTTCAAACAGGTAAGAAACCAAATTAGCTTAGCATGATTTATTACTCATTGCCAAATGACAGGCATTTAACCTGAAAAATTAAATAATTCATGACTATCAGTGAACTTCAGAGAGGGTTTAACAGCTTATCATTATAGCATTTCTGTGAAAATACCCAGAATAAAACCCAAATAACCAGCAGTAAAACACAGCTGGGAATATTTTGGCAAGCTGATTAGCACAGGTAGGCTTGAATCATGCAGCCTCCACTCATACAGCAGGGTTTGATTGGAAAATCACCAAAGGTGTTTATTTTCAACACAGCTGCCAAGTATTACTTATTAAAGGGTGGGTGAGGTTATGAAATGGGTCCTAAAGGATTTCAGCCAAAAAAGCTGTACAGTGAAGTGGACAGTCTGCAGGTTTGAGGTGGCACTGACAAACTGACAGACATTACCAACAGCTCTGCCTTGGCATGCTGAGAGGTGAGAAAACTGCAAGGCACACACTGCAAATCCAATTAAATGAGCTCCAAGAGATTTGACTTTTTAGAGAGAAAAAATATATAATTACAGAAATCAAAATGATGTATTGTGGAAAATGTGAATCAGTAGGCTGGATGGGATTAATAAACAAAGATGTAGGCAGTGAGAATCAGGCCAAAATGATCACAGGAGGATAGTACTGTCCATAAATCTATTTGACTTCTCGTTGCAGCACTCCGACCACTGGACAGTGTAACTATTTGCATGAGGCAAAATTTGGTGTAGAGAAAGTCTGGCTCAGAGGAGATATTAGGCTGTGAGTGGAGCCCAAACTCATCCATCATTAGCCTCGTCTTGTCTACAACCCAGCAACCACCCTCAGAAGTCTCCTAACTCATCCGCCAAGGATGGATGGAAGACCAGCTCTCCAGCCAACGTGGTTTTCATTAGCTAAGCAAATGCTTCAGCCAAGCTCAAAACACCACTACCTGCTTGCTTTGCTCCTTGTTCTAATAGATCTTGTCTTTCAAGTGCCTCTTGTTTAGTGTAGCAATATGAGGACAGCAGGATCTAAAGCTCTCACAAGGAGCTCACATAAGGATAACACTATTGTTTGCTTGGTACTTGATGTCCTTTATAACTGTGGAACATGAATAGCCATAATGTCGTTATGTCACCTCAAATGCAAATCCAGACTCAGCTTTGATGTTTAGTGGACAGGAAACTGAACCCACAACTGACTCCTCGGCCCAGTCCCAACGTCTGCCCTCACAGACCTGCATTCCCAATAAGCCCCAAGGCTCTGCGCAGTCCCACTGTGAAAACGATAAGTGGTTGAGGCCCTTTCATAAATGGTTAAGCTCTTTATGCACACTTTATATAAGTCTGCAATGCTGCTGACTTTGCTTAAGGGAATTACCCACAATTCATAGCGTTCTAATGTAAAAACAGCAGTAAGCACTGTGTCTAGTTCTTTATTTTATGAAGGCTTAATTCTGTTGACTTGTATTCATCTGCTTTGATCAAATAACATTGCTAATAACATACAGACTATTATCAGATCTGGACAATGAGTGTCGCACTCAGGTGGCCACAGATATCCCTTTGCCCCAGGTGACACGTGATTTCATCAAGCGCTGGCCCATGCCTCGTGAAGCATTTTGAGCCCTTGCACCCTCTTGCACTTAAACTGATTATAGAGGTGATGTTAAAGGAATAGTTCGACATTTTGGGAAATACGCTTATCTGCTTTCTTGCCGAGAGTTAGGTGAGAGGATTGACACCATTCTCACACCGTGTGTCTGCACAGGAAGTGTAGCGTGAGCAGCAGAGAAGCAGCTGCAGGTTCAGTCCTGTGCCTGTGTCTACACAAGATGCGTTCATGCACAGTATTGAGTGTAGGTCACCTGCATTTTGGTGTAACGGTATAACACGGCCTGCATACACAGCTGGATCGATTAAAATACAAGCAAATCTGTTCCATCAGATGCGCATGAGGCAACCAACTGAAAAATGTGACTGAAATGCTTCCTGTGTAGATTCGCCGTCATGTCTTTACTGTAAATATGAAGCTACAGCCAGCAGCAAGTTAGCTTAGCTCAGCACAGAGGCTGGAAACAGGGAGAAACAGCTGCAGCCTGGTTCTGTCTAAAGGTAATCCTGCCAGGTTACTTCTTGGCTGGGCGGTAACAACAAGACTCCAGAAAGTCACTGCCCCTGGCCAAGAAATTGTCACATAATTCCCTGTTACACCACAACGTGTCATTCTTAGGGTTAGGGTTGGGGTTATACTTTTTTGATACTTCAGTTTTTGTTACATTTAAATTAAACAAACAATATATATACAGTAACATGTTAATTAGTGAGCCTCAGAGGATAGGAGAATTCTACTACCAGGAGCTGGTAGCTTCATATTTAGCATACTGACATGAGAGTGGTATCAATCTTCTCATTTAACTCTTGTCACGAAAGAAAATACGCACATTTCTTGAACTATTCTTTGAATCAAAGTTTGAAAAGTTTCAGTGCTTAGGGCTTAGGTTGACATTAGGATTGGGCCTCTTGTGCTGCAGCAGGACCCCCCCCCACCCCACACACACACACACACAAAATATTATCAGATCCTAGGAGAGAGAACACTGATTGGAGTCAACTGCAGTCCAAACCAAGTCTTAAGTCCAGGGGGTGGACAATACAATAAAAACACCAAATAATAAGAAAACAGCATGAACTCTTTTTTGAAGGAAGCCACACAAATCCCAGAATAAGTGCAGTGGGATATTGGATCATTTGTCAAAAAGGAAATCCTCCAGTTCTGTGAGGGATGGGATGGAAGCAACTCCACACTCTCTGCCTCCGATCTCATAAAGGTTCGATGATGTTTAAATCTGGTTACCGGGGAGGCCATGGAAGGATCTTGTTCTTAATAGTGTTCATGAGACCAGTCTTTGATTTGTTTTGTGTTTATGGCCGCATCAGGACCTTGGAAAACAGGATCATGGTTAGGGAACAGTGTTTGCACCACCTGGACCTGTAAAATAGTCTCATTCTTTGGCGGTTATGTGACCACGCAGAGCAATAATCAGATCTAATGACACGACATGGCTGCTCACACCATTACAGATCCGCAATATTAAACTGTTGGCAGCAGTCAATGCAGACTGAAGGCATCCTTTGGCTTTTTCCAAGCATAAAGCTGCCTCAGTGAAGGAAAAAGGGTGAAAAGTAAGATGACTCATCAGTCCAAATTTTGGTCTGAATTATGGAAACTTGCAGAAAACAGGACAATGAGCAGACCTCTTGCTGCTAATTGGCAATCAGCTTAATATGTGACATCTGTGTAACCTGATTTATGTTTGTGCTACTTTGTGCTACTACTTAGCTACTTCAAGGTCAGTCATTTTTTATGTGTCGTGGTTATTTTTCCTACGTCTATCATTCAAGATTATTTGTGTGGATCAAAATTCAAACAGAAATGAAGAACGCCGAGTTTGAAATGTTGATTAATGGCCTTGTTTGCTTCCCTTGAGATGGGACTTTGTGAGTTCAATCATATTAGCGTGATCGATGGTACTGAAATGTAAGTGAACGCAGACACTTCCTACCTACTCTCGTCTCAGTCCACATTTTCACCATCTACTTTCTCAACTTGTCAACATACATCTCTCTGCAAACTTACTTTGACATTCTTAATGTCCCTTAACAATTCTATTTCTCATGTATGAAGGTTAGCGCTGACATTCAGATACAGCATGCAGTTTTCCTGAAGATGTCATCTGACAGCATAAATGTGATCTGAAGTGATGTTGTACAGTATAATTTCGTTAGGTGTACTACTGAGGAGCATTCTGACAGTATGGGGAACTGAGAGCAAGATTTAGACCAATTTACCGAAAGGCATCGCTCAGTAAAACGCACCTTATTTGATCTGCACGCATCTTAAACCTTAGAATGTTTTTCTCCAACCAATTTGTATAGGAAAGACATCCTTTAATTGTACCCATGAGACAGCAAGGGCATGACATCGAGCCGCTGAGTCACTCTCTGTAAAGTCTGCACCCCCCCCTCCACCTCCACTGCATACATGTCTGCAGGAGAGATCAGACTATGCTACATTCCTTCCTTCATGTCCTCAGTCCTGATTATATCCAGACACAATACGTCTTGTTCTTCGGGATTCCCAGCTTAGCAGACGGGCTGTTGGGGGAGGTAGCGTCTGAAGAGTGAAGAGGAGGCAGGAGTTCACCATCTGAAAATGCAGACGGGTAGTTGTCATGACGTGCCTCTGTGATGATGGTTCTATGGTGTGCCATATGGCTTATGTTGGATTGTGTTGATATATTGTGCTGATTGGAGGAAATAAGATCAGGTATATACTGTCGGTGATGCTTTGTGTAGTTTTCAGGAAGCCTGGTATAATCAGTTCATGGTATGTGGCTAAATGGACATAATACACATCTATACTACATGATACGTCATGATTTTAAGTAACTGCAGATTGCGTTGAGGTTATAAGGCCTCTGTATACACTGTTGCCATTTCATGAACTTTATAATGTAAGAGGCAAAAAACACATTGGCATGCTGCTATTTACTGGTTAGCACCATACACATACAGTTGAGGCTGATGGGAATGTAATTCGTTTTGCAGGTATTTGGTCGTAAACAAAAGAAATGGACGTCAAACGTTATTAGCATTTACTCTCTGGGCACCATGGATATCTACCAAATGTTCAGCAAATAATTGTGGAGATATTTCACACAAATGTCAAGCTCATGGTAACGCCAGAGGAAAAGTCAGGGGATCACGAAAGTCATTAAGATTCATCCTCTGGGGATCATGACTGCCCATATAAAATTTCATGGCAATCCATCTAATAGTTGTTGAGATGTTAAAGTCTGGACTAAAGTGGTGGACTGACAGACAGAGATTGACACCCCTAGAGCCACGGCGCTAGCGTGGCTAATAGGAAACAAGGGCACCCTGTTGGTCTCAGGGTTTTGGGTGATTGCAGTGAGCCGCAATGTCACTGAGAGAGAGAGAGAGAGAGAGAGAGAGAGAGAGAGAGAGAGAGAGAGCAATAACCAGATTTTTGTTCTTTTCCTTTTTTCTACTTAATCCCATGTCCTTTATTACTTTCTTGTGTATTCACTTTATTTACCTCATGCTGTCAGACTGTTTATATGCTTCAGCAATATCTTTTGGAACAAAATGTCATGCCAATAAAGATTCATTGAACTGAACTTAGAGATAGAGAAGTCTGAATTTAATAAAATGACTTTATTAAACTACAACAAGCACAGAAAAACAATAAAAACACTTATGTCATCCATGAAGCCAAAAAAATGTAAACATGCAGATAGAGGAGAGAGACGAGAATCTCAGCACTGTTAGAAATAAAAAAAAAGAACACTTGCACACACCCCTATAAAATATTACACATCACGATAAGCAGCCCCTCCACTACACAGGACACAGTGTTCTGCTCACAGGCCTATAATAACTTGACTTCAGTCTGCAGACGTCTACACACCGGACCTTCTGAAATACATTAATTCATAGATAGAGACCAGAAACTTCAACAATAATTTTGGCTCCACCAGGCCAACAACTCCCAATTTGTCACACCTTGTGAACTGCTGTGTGAAGCCAATTGCCAATTTAGCTTGATAAGATAAAAAAAATTTACTACAACGTGCATATCTTTGTCTGCACAGGAGATGTCTGATACAGGAAACACAGATTTAGTGCAATCTTACCAGAGAAAGCAGACAATAAATGAGGTGGCACGAATACAGAACATGATGCATGTTTTCAGGTTTGTTACAAAAAAACCACATTTGGATCAAAGTATGGGTGAAAAATATTGGTAGCTACGGCCCCATGAGAGAGCGAAAAGGAGAGAAAAACTGATGTTGGAACATTGCATTTGAAAGTGGCCCATGGAGAAATGTTGAAGACTGTTCCCCTCTGTTGCCATGAGCAGGACTAACTGCTGCTGCAGATTCCATCTCCAACTCAAACTAAGTCTTAGTTTTCCTCTCATGGATACTTCAAGCCTCACTGATCTGCATGTGTCCCATAACAGCATTCTTAAAGGGACATACTGTGCTTCCTGGAGAACATTTTATGAAGGAATATTACAGTCTGGAACAAGATAGATCAGAGACTGGATAATGGAGGCCAATGGCTTTCTCACAAAGTAAGCAAAAATTTAATTCATGTGTGTGTGTCCTTTTGTTTTATTAGAGACAGATTATAAAACAGTCCACAAGACATACCTCCCAGGCTGTAAGCTTATGAGACATATACCTTCATCCATAGTTATTTCGCTCAACAGATCAACTGAAGCAATTCAGAATACAATTCATCCTCAGTTTCATTCCAGCATCAATAGATCTAACACGTCCCCCAGTTTCCATCAGAGAGGATGGTGCAACGGCCAGAGGAGATGTAAAAGATCACTAAAATAACACCAAACTGGACATGTCTATCAATCTTATGTTGGTCACATTGAACGTAAGGATTTAAGAAAAGAAAGCACAGCTCTATAAAAGGCCATTTGATAGACCATGAAAGGAAAGATGAAATCTGCGTTGGCCAACAGCTTCTAACCACATCACAGCCCTCGGTCAAACAGCCTCTCCAGCCGGGCCGCTTCAATGGGGATGAGAGCAGACAGGACTTATGGAGGCGGGATCAGTTTGTAAGGGGGGACCCATCCATCTGGGAAAGTGAACACTTAGAAACAAAGGTCTCGTGGAGTGAAACTCAGCATGTTAGCTGTCTTTGGACAATCTTCAGGGAGACTCACGCAATATTTACGTAAATGGGGATACATGTTAAAACAATATATTTGTGTGAAAGTGATTACATCCACACTAGGGTTTAAGCTTGTTTTGTAAAAGTTTTTAGTTCTAGAGTTACACCAAAACTATACAAAAATGGTCAAATCCCCCCTTCCCTCCCACCTGCCTTTCAGATGGCAAATAGCAAATGTCCCACACACTTTTCAAAATCCTATTTTTGTCCTCCTCACTTTTAAATTTTCAATTTGACTCACTCGCTAACAAACACTAAACCGTGTTCTGTTGTGTGTTCATGTTTTGCCTCTGAGGCAACATGCTGCCCTTCCTTCTTGGTTGAGGTTGTCAGGGCTGTATTGAGCAGTCACTACTTAGGCCTGAAAAACAGTCCCCCAACTCCTCTGCATTTTCGGGTCAAAAAAAAGACACTACAAATGATCATCAATAAAAGATAATATAGCAAAAGACAATACTCTTTGTAGTAAAGTTAGAAATAATACATTGTTTGCTGAGTTTAAAGGTTCATTGCCAACATTGGAAATGCTAGTTGTTGTTGAATTTTATATACAACATAATGACAATATTTATCAAAGAGTATCAGGTCTCTATCAAGGAAATTATATGTGATTATTGGTTAATGCATTATAATGCAGAAATATACATGGCTTTTTCGGTATATGAACATTATTACGAAATTTGTCAAACCTACGCCGTTGCCGTCATGGCCTGGTAGTCAATTACAACCGGCAGTCTGTTTTAAACCTCCCTTTGTGATGACTTATTTGTTATTTCAGTAATGGCTAACACATGCAGTGCAATATGATTCTTTTTATGTTCTCAGATATCTGCATTAGCATTAAACACTGATTTTTCAAGGGTCATATAACTGCCACCTTCTAATCAAGGCTAACTGTAGTGTTGTTACCTTTGATTAAATCATAATTTTATGCATGCATAACCATTCCCATAAACATAATCAATGTAAATTACAGCATGTGTATTGTGTGATCTTGAGTGTTGAGTGTTAATTTAATTTATAGTACTGTTACAGTTCTCTACAACAGCAGCAGCTCTATATTTCACCAGTGTTCAATCTTACTTGCTGTTGATGTTGTTTTTCCAAAACAAAATGCATCTGCACCTCTTCACCTCTGAAATCTTTCTGCAAGGCATGTTGTCTTTGCAAAATGCACGAATCACTGGTGCCTATCACCCACATCTTGGTGTGGTGATGTGAAATAAGAACGGTGTGTATCTGCAAAGATCACAGACATGCATCTCAAGAAACCATAGGGACTCATTTAGAAAGAAAGTTGCACCAGATAACTGTTGCTGTTGCTGACAAATCCTCACTCTGTCCAGTGGGTCCAGTTTCTAAGGGTATACTATAGATATGACAATGACAAAAATAGCACATGTCATTTGAACATAGCTGGATTAACCCACTAGAGGGGGTCAAAAATGAGCTGTGGGCCACCTGATCCCCGTTCTTTTCACTACACATGGCAGCTTCGTTATATTTTACCTCAAGCCCCATATACCAACCATTACTAGTTTGTGGTAATTTGGTTAAACTACATGTATCTAAGAATGGAGACCTTGTAAACACAATATGCACTGAAAAACTAAAGGTCTAAACTATATTTGACACAGGGCCCATTTACAAGACAGGGCTAGCTAATAATTACTGCCTTAAGGCAATCGTTGTTGCAGGTGATACACCGATTAAGTTGTACATGTACCCAAACCACTTTGTATTGTACCAATCAATTACCACAAACCAACTGGTACACAGTGGGGTTTTTCGGGGCACTTGGAAATCAGGAGCCTCAAAGCAGTTGTAACATTCGCCTCATTGGTAATACTGTATTGATTTTAAAGTGAGGGTATCTTCCTCCTTTTGTAACACACTGGTTTTAGTTCTGCATGCCTCTACGCTCAATTTTGAAATATAATCTTGCAAGGGCTCCTCAACCATTGCAAAATCATTTCTCACAGTAAACAAACTTGATTCTGATGCACCATCATCTAATACACCATAAATACAAATGATTGTTCAGAAAGTGACATCGAATGAAAAGGTCATTTCTGAATGGCTTGTTCAAATAGCCCACCATTCAGTGCATAAAAACACTGGTGAGACAGTGAAGAGCTGCTGGTTTGTTTTACCACACTTCATTAACATCAGGGCAGAATCTGCCCCACCCTCAGATACCTCTTGTCTTCCATATGTTCCTATATTTCACTTCAGATCTGGCAGATATAATAAGTTGCACTTGCTAAAAACTAGGTCAGGGCAGGAGCTACCTGGTAGGAATACGCTGTGTGTTGCTCAGGGATCCCTCCATGTCTTCCTGACTTTCCTCTGAGTGTGAGCTAGAAGCATTAGAGTCACAGTGGAACACTTAATGAGGTGTTGAGTGTCTTTCCAGTCTAAGATCTGGAGGGCCATAGGTCCAGCGATTGTCCTGTGTAATATTTCCATACGAAACTGAGGGGAATGGTATTCAGTCATTCTGGCCACTGCACATTAATCATTGAAAATGATTGAGAGGTAACCAAGACATGATATTCTGCTGCTTCACAGTTCAGGCGGAGGAAGTGGTTTATGATGTTAATCTATATTTCTTGTAAACTACAAAGTAGATGCTGGAGCATTTCAAGGTTTTTGTTTCTCAGGATTTTATGAAGTGGTTTCTGTTGATGCTAAAGTGTCAGATCAAATCATAGATAATTTGCAGCAGCTGCTCTGACACTTAACATAACCCTGTTACATGGCCTCATGCATGCTCATTCTTTTACTTTTTCAGATGTACCTGTCTGAAGGGTTAGAGGGAGAAAAGTGTGGAAGAGTGGAAAAGAGGAACAAATGAGCGAAACACTGAAATTACTTCAACAAATGGGGATAATATGAAGTTTCCACTTCCTCCTAGTTAAAAGTGATTTCTTGTATGGGTTTGCTGAATCTGTACTTCTTGCACATAGTCGTTTAAAATTGTAGTTATGAACATTTTTTAAAGAGGTGAATTCAAGCCGTCTCTTTTGCTCCAAATACCATCCCTCAATCCTGACTGCTTACTCTTCTTTTCCACAGGTTATACTGCTTGTGCAGCTAAAACACTTCTGCAGAAATGGCATGAAATCCACTTCTTTAGTCAACATTTTGACCTTGTTATTTTTTTCACAATATGCAAGATAACATCATAATACGCAAGAGCAGCAGCCTTCATGAGTCACAAACATACTACAGTTATTAGAAATTATATAATGCTGCAGTTGTGGGTGTGAACTGGTGAGATAATTATAGAGTTCAAATGATAAACCCTTGATTGCGTATGATTCTGACATCACCGCTATTGCATTTGACCCCAGTGATATCCTGCTTTATTTCACAGTTTGTTTTACCAGATTACAAGTGGCCTGTAATATGAAAACTAAACCTAGAAAGGAATATCGCACTGGGACTGCTGCTGAAGGCCAGACATTTGAGACATGAATCATTGTGGCAAAACAGGTTAGTGTTCATCCTTTAAGCATGCAAAACCAAAGAAGTACAAGGCGAAACAATGTTACTCTCCAAAGGTCATAGTGTTCTTATCCTGTGGATGAGGCTTTTCTGCATCAAAATAAAGTGCATGTGCATTAGAACATATTCATTTGCACAAGTGAATACTTATATCTCACCACCCAAACAATCACAGTCATTACTGTGTATGACTCATTTATATACTTTTGTATAACCTAATAGAGAAACCTAATAGAGGTCATCAACGAGGTGTCACACTATCAGCTATCCAATAACGGGGGAAAAAAGAGAGGTTGTGAACACTAGGGACCAAAATGCCCTCTAAAGGGAAATTTACCACATCAGTTAAGCAAAATATCAGTAGTGGCTAACTTCTACAATCTACAAGATCACGTGCAGACAGTCAGTGGTGAATGCTGTTATCTTCAGACTCGCAGCAATGCTGAAAATCAGTTGCTGCAGCAAAATGTAATCTAGAACTGGTTTTTATGTCACGTGTGTTCAGATTTTAGAGGGAGACATAGTGGTACAGAGGCCATAACTTTGCTACAACAAGACTGAAAGACTACAATCATTTAATCATCAATATGTGTTTAAATACATACAGTGAGAGAACACACACAGCCTCCTCAACTTGGGAATAATGGGAATGTGATACCTACGGGAGCAGTCGTACCCATAATCTGCATCTCCATCAGCTCAAGGTCCTACTTCACCATCTCCTCATGCTCCCTCCTGTTTATTCCTTGGGGTCTTTCCTTATTTCTTTTTGAACAGTTGTTCTAAATGGCCCTGATTTACCTGCCAAATGGAGTCAGAGTTAGGTGATTAAACAGCAGATGTGACAGTGAAAAATAGCAGCTATTAAGTGAATGAACTGTTGATGTCACGCTACTCAACTACTAAATCATGAAGACAAAGGGCATGCTGGCTTTGGTGTATAACAGCACAACAAAGCTGCACAAAGAATTAAAACTATTTTATTTTTCTATACTAGAAAAATTAATCACACTTCAGCAATTAAATGACTCTGATGGTTAGTGTTATTGTTTTGACTTTGACCTTCAGTCAAACACAGAAGAAATCATAGAGCACAGCATGGGTGGTCTTTGGGAGAAAATGAGCCATGTCCCGTTTTCACTCCAAAAACAAAACATAAAAGGACACACAAAGCATGTTCCCACACAGACTCATGCAGTGTAGGCACATATGTGCACTCATAAACACACTGATCCCCCTCCTGTCTGATCACAGCTGTCAGGAATCATCAGATAACGAGTGCTCATCTGTTTTCTCCATTGAAAAATCTCCTTTAATGACAAACACAGACTGTCTGACTCTTCTTCCACCCCAAGGCAGGCACTCTAACACTCTATTGTTCTCACTCTCATCCTCTTTATCCACCTCCTGTCTGTCCACTATGTATCCAAATACCTCCAAATACCTGCCTTTTCTTCCCCCACTGACTGCCAAATACCCAGAATACCAGTGTCCTTTTCCATCTGGTGGGACCAATCTATTCAAGGTTTCCTGTGTAAAAGTGAACTCTGGGGAATTGGACATTGAGAAGCTTGGCCCCAATAAAAGGCATCCACCCTGCACTTCAGATATTACTGCTCTGCACAAACAGATAATGGTAGATATTTCTCGCAAATCATAAATATCTTTTTAAAATCCACAAGCCACAGTGAAGACACCTTAAGGAGGGGATGAAGAATGTGGTCTGATTCATATCTCCACTAAAGAAATAACGATAACACTGACATGGTGTTAACACACCCAACTCAATTTGTGTGTGTTACATTTGTACACACACACACACACGCGAATCCGAAGCAGCCATGTAAAAACAGATGCAAAATGACATCATTTGAAATTCACTTTACCCCCCCAGAGCAGAGAAGGCAGGGAGAGTTATGGCTTAAAGGATGAAGCCAAAAATCAAAGAGGCTACCTGTCACCCTTTTCCTCTGGGGACCTGTCCTTCTTACAGTAATAATGACTTTTCCAATTCTACCTTTCTCACTTCACTCCTAGACACAAAAAAAAAACTGTAGAAAAGAAAAAAAAATCTGCTTATGATCCATCACAAAAATAGAAATGGATCCTGAGCTGAACAGGCTATATGGAGGATACCGTGACCCAATATGACATTGTCAGACCCAAACTAGTTCTAAGTTGCACATCTGGCACTTCAATCATTTTCCCTCAGCTATACAAGGGCTAACGGGAATGTCTAAATATCAGCTTACCATTCCTATCTGACCCCTGGTTTGCCGTCCATGAAAAGGGCTGATGTATTAGTCTTCTGTTGCCTACTTACAGACTCTTTTGCACAACAGTGAAAACCTATACAGCACCCTTTCAAAGGTTTGTTTTTGTTTCCACACTGTTTGACCGACACATTTTTCTTTCAGAGGTGCTCTCTGTGGCCAGAACATTGGATCAGTGTGCTCAGACAGACAGACCGATGAGGACACTGCACACTGCAAAGGTATTCTGTGTATACATGCGTGTATGCACATCTGTGTGTGTATGAGAGAGGGGGGCTGCTGTCACCCTCTGTTATATCTCTTGATTCCTGGAGGCTGCGTATGTCTTGGTCAGGCTTTACATACTGTAAAAAAGACCCTTAATGTATGTGTCTTCGTTGATGAGGAATTGAGGAACTGTAGAAAAAACTTATGGCTAGGGGTTTCTTTCTTTTAACCCTCTCCAAAACCAAAATACAACAGCAAAAATGTAAGGAATGGACTAAACAGTGCGTTTCTAACAAAAGCTGGAAACGTTTGTGTGGCTAACTAGCTTACTACCCACAGTACTAATCTAACCCAGCGTTACTTCCAAGACAAAGGAGCATGTGCAATGTGTAGACTAATGTTAGCCTGCTCTGTTGGATTTGGGGAAGTTTACACTCAACCACAGCCAGGCTGGTTATCTGACGTCCTGAAAAGCCTTTTCTTTTGTAATGTTACAAGTGAAACATGAAAATAACGTGAAAATATGAACAATAGTGCATAGGCCTAAATTTAACCTCAGTCTTGCTTGTCCAAGTATGTAAATTAAGCAGCCAAACAGAGTTACGTCAGAATGAAATAAGAGTCTAATCTTACATTTTTCCTTATTATACCTATAATATTAGAACAAACCACACTGCAAGAACAATGCTTTTTTATTTTCATGTATTCCACATGGAACATAAACTGGTGAGCTCACATATTGTTTGGGACATGTGCAGGGTTGCCAACTTTCAACTACCAGATGGAGTGAGATTCTGTTTTATTTATATGGGTGGTGGTGGGGATCTCAGAGGTTTCTCCCAATACAATGGGGACAATTTAGACAGTTTGCAGACAGTTTCATATGGACTGTTTCTTCAGTAGAAAATATGGCATCACATAGGAAAATATAAGGACTATAGTGAAGGATACGACACTGTCTGTGACCACTGGTGTATGGACATTGCTGGCCACACATAATTATGTGACTCTCACAACTTCCTGTATGTCAGACTAATGTATTATTCTATATGGGTTGCGTTCGAATGAATTTGAACAAATTAGTCCAAATACATTCAACCTTGAATTTTTGAAAAAGTGGCAGCCCTGCTAACAACGTTAACTTATGATACAGTAAAATGTGTTTGCATTGTTACATCCTGTTGCCATTTTTTGTTATTTACTTGAATGCTTAGAGAGGTTGCGTCCTGTATATGAGAACGCGTCAATGCACACAGTAATGCCACAGTAATGCAAATACTGTGAGGCTTTGAATTTAAGCAGCAAAACCGAAATGATAAACTCGACATAACAGAAAAATATCTTTGACTTTCCAGAGTAAACGGATCAGACTTTAACTTACAGTAAAATAAAAATGTCCCGACAGCTCTGATGGCGCTCAGGACTCAACCTGAGGACGGCTGCTATGTAACAAATACTATGACTGTAGCTTATATACTTGGAATCTGTGTGTAGAAAGTGTACAAAAGTACAGAAAGTAATTTGCTGTTAGATCCTGACCTATCCTCACACGCGTAATTGCGCACAGCAACTCTCTCACTTTGGAGACGCTCATATTGACCACTTTCAACAAACTCATGGAGCTGACATTAGCTTAATAGCTAGCTAGCTACGGCTGATAAAATCTGCCAGTGACAGTTGTCATGTCAGCCGATAAACTTGGCGGTCGGAGCTCATGTAATAAATTTGCCACTATTATCACTGTAAACTGCAGTGCAACAGTAACTAGCGGGGCTTAGCGAAAGGTCAATTATCCTGTGGGGAGGGGAAACTAAGTAAAATAGGCCAACATGCTGTGTACTTTAGTAATCACAAGTGGGTTAATACCATTTCCTTATTTTTGACAGGTCCTCTTTAAAGGTCTGATGAATAGCACAACTTAAGACACAAAAGCTTTTAGCTACTGGTATCACTTTTCTCACAAAAAAATGAGGCCTAACTGTTTTGTTGGGAAAGCTTCATTCTTCAACAAAATGAAAAGGGGGTAAAAGAGGAAAATTCCCATCCTCTTATTATACTGGTTTAAATCTGATACATCTAAATATGAATCCCATGTCTAAAGCGGATAGACACCATATGTTTTTTGGATTGAAATGGCTCAAGCAGGACAGAAAAACACCCATAGAGCTGACATAATTTATGTCGTTCAAGACTCAGTCAAATGATTTGTCTCTTTTCTCTCTCCTTTTTGCTGGCCATGTTACTTGAGTAGAGGCTTGATTTTGGCAAGGAGTCACCTGTGGTTTTCTTAGGTAGTTACATATAGTTATTAACTGTCTGCCTATTCATATTTCCATTGTTTAGGTCAATATTGTGACTGGGTGCTTACACAACCACACCGGCCAGCTGTAATATGTGCACAAAACTGCAGACAGGAAACCAACTCATGTGCTGGAGATCTGCTGCTTGAGAATAACAGTGCATTCTTTACAGAAAGCTGTCAAACAAGCAGAAGCAACAGAAGACCAACATAAGATTGTATAGGTTTGAATCATAGGATATAATCTCCTGAAGCTTTGGTCAGTGTGGTAGGAATAACTGTCAGATGAGAGGCCAAAGTTTCCATCAGAAGTCTTTTCTGAGAAATGCAAGTCTGTGGTGGGAAAGTGAACTTTCTTAAATTCCTTTTCTTCATCTGATGTGTCCAGCATGCATACACACATGATTTCCTTTCAAAGGCTGTACACTTAAAAGTGTTTTCTTTGCCATGGAGATAATGGTAGTATGAACACTTTGATAAGAAAAACATTTTCTTTTTTTCCTTTCTGTGTCTCACAACAGCACTGTAACACGTACACATAATATATGAATATTTACTAAAAATTGACATGCTCACTATCAATACCTTTCTATGTGTCATTTTCAGAGCTTTCTTGGCATTTTTGGGGGGTCAAAAATAGGTACTTTGAATGAAACTCTTGTGCATTGCAAATCACAGCACTGTACAGCTGCATTAAGATGAAATTAAAAAGGAGAGTGAAATGATTCTTTGAGGCATTATATCAGTCAGGTAAAAGCTGCGCTACCCACAAAAGTACACTCACTGACAGTATGTCAGGTCAATTAAGCTCCTGGCAAAATCAAAATGACTCCTCAATCCTACATCCTCTTCCAGTTCACTGGATGTTTTCATTATACAGTGTCTGTCAAAGCTAATTTGAACAGGACATATCTAACTTTAACTGAGTATAAACAGTCAGAGCCTGACTTGGAAGAAAAATCTTTTATTGAAATCACAGGTGCACCTATTATTCTCTCTGTTCTTGTAGACTCTGTGCAGGCATCAACAGCCAGCTCTGCCTATCAACGTAACATTATCTTTCCAGCTGTGAAAATACTGCTTAGAAAACTTAAAAAAAATAGTTATTATTTATGCAGACTTAAAACAGGTGGCTGAAGGTCTGATAACAAACCTTTAGGAGACGTTCTCATCTGTTTGCCAGCTACTCTATTACTGCAATACTACAGCTAGAGGTGGGCCTTGATTAGGTATTAAGTTTTGAGTTAGAAAGTCATTGTAATGAGTATTTTAATGGGACAAAACACAATTTGTTTCATATCTTATTAAGCAGAAGATAACGGTCTGCTTTAAATAAAGGATGTGTAAATTCTTGCTCATGCATAAACAAAAAAGAAAATGCAGTTGTAGGTTCAATCTGTTCATCTTGAGAAAGGAAATTTTCAGTACCGATTGCATCACAATCTTAGTAACGGCATGCATATGTGCCTCATTTGTTTTGTAGTTTCCGGTTCAGTTGAGAGAAAATGACTGCTGACATCAAGATAGCAGTAAAGATGACAGTTTATGTGGTCTATGTCACAGCCCTGATGGGATCCTGTGGAAAATTGCACAAGCAATTCTGGAGAAAAAAAATTAGAAATGTTCAGTTAAACCTCAATACCATTTTAGTGTTGCCTGAATAATGTCTGTAGAATTAAATATCGAAAACTATGTAGTAGCTGACAGTTACCTGAACTAATTGTTAGTGCTGGTGTAAAAAAGTAAGGTATCAAAACAAAGTATCGTTTTGATTAGTATAGGAAAGTATAACACTATTAAAACAATAGAACTAGAAAGTACTCAGAGAGCACACACCTCTGCACAGTCCTCTAAATTTGTTATTTTAATGAAAAATGCAGACAGGGAAAGAAATAGGGAAAGATAATTATGGAATGCATGTGTCAGATTTTGTCTTTAGAGTAAGCACAGCAGTTCTTACGAAAACAGAGTATTCAAAAATATTGCAATGTTAAAAAATCCCTTAAAATTGATGGAGCACCTAAAATTAATAAATGATTAAATTTTTTTTTTTTTCTCAAATGACACTCACCTCCTGTGATCAACAACTTGGGTTATTGTGCAATAATGAAACTGAGAAAAGTACAAGATGATGACTTCGGTGGCTATCTACCTCCAGAACGTTGGGCCACAAAAACACTCAGTAAACCTTAATCCCGCCGTGAGAACAAGCATATAAGCAATGCATGCTCATTGGAAATACACAGACACGTATACATATGAGATCAATATATAATATACAAGAGCACAGACATGAGTCAGCTAATATCAGAATAACTGTTGAACACAGGCAGTGTCACATCAGCATGGCTCTCGGGCTATAAACATCTGTTACCATATGTGATTTCATTATACCTACGGTTTGATCTATCAAGACTGTTCTAGGAATGTCTGTTTCTCTGTCTGCTGGCTTTTATTGTTGCCATTTTCCTTTCTTCTTAATAAACATGTAATTTGCACTGTGATTGATGGTTTTTCATGGCTGTTATTACATTCCCTCTTTCCTTGTTGCTGTGTCCAATAGCTAAACCAGCCAGCCCTCTCAGCCCCGTGGTCCCCATAAAAGTGACGGGCTAACCGTAAAGGCCCTGTTCTACCAAGCAAGTTCCTCTCTGCGTCTCCTTCTGTAATTCCCATTACTGCCCTGGACTCCAGGAGCTCACATCCCAAAAACCTGTTCACTCTTTTCCCTCTCATCTTCCCCCACCTCCTCTTTTTTTCCCTTCTTCAACACATGAAAACTCTATTGTGCATCATTCAAAACAATTACAATAAAATTTGTGACTGAGATATAAGAGGGACATACTTGAGTCTAGACTGAGGAAGTGATGTAACAGACATATCTGTGGTCAGTAAGCTGCATACTTTTATGCTTGACTAGACTGTGAAAATAGGGGAACAGGTTATAGCCACCTCTATCTTCAGTGTTGCAAATCTCTTCATATCTTTTTGCTTCAGAGCTTCATTCACATTTGATCCACAGTCATTGTTCTGAGCTAACATCCAACTTTCCTTTTCATCTCTCATTGGTTTACAGCAGTCAGTAGGCAACCTCACAAGTGTATTTTCCTTTATTTTTGCCAAACTGGAACAAATAGGTCTGTAGAGCCCATAAGCTATGAACAGACATTATGAATTGCATTTGATTTATGTTACATATACATTTTTCTAATAACGAAATTATTATAGCGGCTCCTTGCTTAAAAGAAAAAGAGTGACGGAAATATTCTTTTACTATAATGCTGGTTTATGAAGATGCAGTCTGCCGACTGATCTCCCTTTCTCTCTGACAAAATCCTAATGACTTCTTCATTCTTCTGGTAGCTCAGGGGTCACATTTCACTCTAAGTTCCACGAACCACGCTTTCAAACAAATCCTATTTTTATGCACTGTCTTATGACGTGATAACATCAGAATAATGTTACCTTTGGGGCTGTGTGACAGACACAGAGGCTCCTCGGAGAAAGCCACGGCTTTGAACATGAAATGGCAATAGAGATCTTCAAGCCTGTGTGAGCGTTACCACAGAGGCATCAGTGGAGAAATTATGACCAGTCATATCACAGTTTGGTTTATCTTCAAGCTTGCACCATTAGACTCAATTACAAGTTAACTTGCGGTCATGGGCATAATTAAGAAGTGTTATTTCATGTGATGTAAATTTACGGAAATGGGAATCCAGGTCAGATATTTGTGAAACAAAGACTCTTCAGTAAAAAACATTACTTATGTAGTAACCTCAGTCTTGACTTGAAAAATCTGCGTTTGTGTCATGGCTGTGCATGCTTACCACATTCATGTTTTCAGCCAAGCTCAAATATAATGTTACATAATGTGTATCTAAAACACATACACCATAATGTACTTAATTAAACATTGTCTAAGGAATCTAGACGTTCACTATGAAAATCTATCTTTTGTCATGCTCTGGAGGTGATAGAGGCGTCCTCCTCATGAATGTGGTTCAAAGCCACATCGTTTGCATATGCAAACTACACAAACATTTCCTTCTCTCTCTGATACAAGGAAGCATTTAAAGACTGAAATCGTCAGTGATGTGTGCCACTGCTCTTCAGTAACTCAGCTTGACTGTGATCTCACCATGTTTATCCACTGTGAACTGGTGATACTGATACTTGCACTGACTCTTGGTGACCAAGGTAAGTTAAGCAGCAATATATAGCTTTATATGTACTTTTTCATCCAGGTTGGTGCACTTTAGACTATAGCACATGAGGAACTGTAGTTCCACACTGTGGGATACAATGCACATAGATGGATCTGTTTATTTCAATCAATTTCTTTGGTCAGTGATCAACTATCGACTATCATCGATAGTCAGTTTAGCTTTGTGAGTTCATATATGTATTGTATTTTTTTTCAGTTCATACAGGGGAAATCATTCGAGGCCACGAGGCTAAGCCACATAGCAGGCCATACATGGTGCTTCTGGAGCGGCACATGCAGGATGGTACTTTAAAATACTGCGGTGGCTTCCTTCTGAATGAGGATTTTGTGATGACCGCAGCCCACTGCCTAGCCAAGTCAGTCTAACACACTTTAACGTAGATTGCACTGAGACTTCAATTTAAAATGCACCAATAAATTCTATCTATTTGGCAAATGTGCTTCATAATGGCTTCAAGAATTGTGACATAAATTCAAGTCTCTTAATATTTCTATTTAGTAAATACAATTCCCTCACAAGAAAAATAATGATTTTATTCTTAGCTACTTTTTTGCATTTAATTTTGTCATTTCAGGTCCTACAAACTCTTACTGGGAGTTCATGATGTCCGTAAAAACAATGAAATACAGCAGGTGTCTGTGCAACAAGCATTTCCACACAAAGACTACGATGCAACTACTTACAAAAATGACATCATGCTTCTTAAGGTGAGAAAATCCTTGCAGTTAATAGCAAAAATTTAATAACTTATTTATTTGCTTGTCTATTTTGTCATTTCCAATTTTTGTTTCTCATCATGTTATTTGCAAATTCTCTATTGAATGCATTAAACAAAAAGAAGCCTGAAAAATGGTATGCATGCATATCACTGAACAATAGCTAAGCAGGAAATGCATTAGACAACAGGCACATGTGAGCACATGTGAGAAATTTGAATTGATATTTCAGTTTGACATTTGTATTTTTTGAATCTCTCCGTGTTCCTGAAGTTGAGCTCCAAGGTGAAATCCAGCAAAAATGTGAGACCCATTGCTCTCGCAGGCCAAGATGATGGCTCTCTGCCAAAATCATGCATCATCTCCGGCTGGGGAAGAGCAGACAAGAACAGGAAACATATGTCCCTCGTACTCATGGAAGTCAATGTAACACTCATTGACAAAGAGGAGTGTCGTCAGGAAAACTCATACTGCTCTGAGGGAGAGACTGGACCGGGCGAAGTACGTACATTTTTGTAACATAACATGAACAAACAAACTTTGGTCAACAATGATAATTAATAAACTGCTGTTGAAGCAATAAATGCATACTGTGTATGTACTTCCAGGGTGACTCTGGTGGTCCATTGGTCTGCGAAGATGAGAAAGCATACGGGGTGATGTCCTACATATTGATACCACACACAGGTGGCCCGGAAATCAATGTTTATGCTAAGATTTCTGACTACAAAAGATGGATGGATTTGACCATAAAGAACGTATCATTTGATTGACCAAATCACAACAACTGAATTTACAGTATTTCAGTTTATTTGTTTAACACTGGAGAGCTGATAATTGAGATGCTAATATCATGACTTATAACATAGCAATGAGACTGCCAGGCCCAAATCTGGACTTTCTTGCTTTAAAGATTTAATGAAAATATGCTTTTTATGGTAAAGCTGTTTTTTCTGCTGCAGGGGGCCACAAACTTGAAAACTAACAAGCCAATCATGGCACGCAAATTAAGTATGAGATTTAAGTGTTGACTTAATGTTTTTTAATAGATAGTAATAACTACTGATGTTAGACACTGTATGTCACCCTGCCCTCAAATACGACATTATACGTATACATTAAATGCATTACTGCTTTGTGCATATTCCTTTTCGACTTAATCAAATGAGAATACAGGATCCTTTTAAGTTTGTTTTGTACCATCTCTGAACAATAAACTGTTGCTGTCTCACCATGTTCTCTCAGTACCTCTGTTCACGTGAATTAAATCAACAAAAAAGACAACACTGCCTCCTTGTGAAGAAAGTGTAATGATGCAGCAAGAAGAGGTTCAATATTAATTTCCTGTAGTCAGAGCTGAAANNAGTACATGAGGAACTACATTCCACTCTCACTACTGTGAGACATGCCGTACACGAGGATGGATCAACTTGTTTTTATCAGTTTCTTTGGTCAGTTTAGTTTTTATATATATGTGCACTTTTTTTCCCAGTTCATACAGGGGAGTTCTTGGGAGGCCACGAGGCTAAACCACATAGCAGGCCATACATGGTGCTTTTGGAGGGTCAAAAGCAGGATGGTAAAACAAAATACTGTGGTGGCTTCCTTCTGAGTGAGGATTTTGTGATGACTGCAGCCCACTGCCAAACCAGGTCAGTTTAACNCCTCTGTTCACGTGAATTAAATCAACAAAAAAGACAACACTGCCTCCTTGTGAAGAAAGTGTAATGATGCAGCAAGAAGAGGTTCAATATTAATTTCCTGTAGTCAGAGCTGAAATGTTCCTCATTTATAAGCTCTAAACCTAATCAAGTGTCTGCCTGTTGTTTAACAGAGCCTGTAAATTCATTTTTAACAATATCTGAGAGCTCAATGCTCAGGGTGGACACTGACAGCATCTGCTGTCCATTCCAAATTAATCACATTTTCTTTCCATTTTTGAGATTATTTAGGCATTACATAAGTTTAGGCATTAAATACGGCCACTTTGCTTTATTACCGCTCAGAATTTAGCAAGAGCATGCTTAAACCATACAAACTTAATATGACACTATGAAAAAAAAAAACAAATCATGCTGTACTGTCAGGACAGAATAAGCCTGCTGCTGGTCATTAGTGATGTTAGTCAGCTGTACCAGTGTTACATCAAAATTACATTCAAAATAAAAAAAGAATTCTAGCAAGGTGCTGTCAACACTGAGTGGTGCGGATCAGACAGGACAGGTGGCTGTTTCCAGGATAACAGAGGTCCATCAAGACACGCTAACACTGTCTCATGTGGAGGAATAAAATTCATCCCTCAGACTACTTAGAAAGATGGGAGTTTTCACAGAGTGACCCTTCTACTTGCACGTGTGTGGGTTTTCTTTTGCAATCAAGTCACCTTGACCTCATATTATACTTGTGGATAAGTTATATCTATTTATGTTCACTGGCAAGTTTAGACCTGTGACAACAGACATCGTCTCTCAGTTATTGTAGGTGTTTTAGCTCCCTTATTGACCTAGTCAGTCATCTGTACCATCTGTACAGTATGACATTTCCTATTTATGTGCTTTACATTCCTGGTACCGGCCTAATTTTAGTAAATCTTAAATCCTTTAATTCGATAATTTCAGCTCTCTGTTTGTTTATCTGTGACCAGACTTACGAATAATGATGATTTAAATTACAGATTTAAAGTGGAAGAAACCTTTTGATTTTGGTTACTGTATGATTTTGCCTGCAGCACATCAGGTGGTTTCCATTTTTTAACATGACAATATTAATGACTTCATGATTAAATATGCATGCATCTTGTTTATCTATGGGTATATATTTACACACACAATAACCCATGCTAATAAAGTGAAAACTCATTTGGAAAGTTTTGCAAATAAAAAATATCTCACTGACTTTAGTATCCAGATGAGGAAGCCACCACTATGAACAAATGTTGAAGCCACTTTGCTTGAGATTCCTATCATGGCCACTAGATGCTGGATTCACAGTTTTGATACAGCTCTTAGGTGGTTTCTCACATTCTGTCTTTCATGTCACACTGTGAAGCTTTTTTAACAGGATAACTGGTTGCATGGTGCAACACCAACGAACTTCCAATTACCACAAACCAACAGGGCTTTCGGTGGCAGGAGCCACAGGGCAGTTGTCCGCTTTTCTTTATAGTTTTGCCTTGATTTTAAAGTCTTCCCCTTTTTGTGGCACACTCGTATAAATGCAGCATTACTTTCCCCATTAATCGATTGATTGTTTGTTTTCCAAAAATTCTGAGAATAGTGAGAAATGTTGCCACAATTACCCAGAGGCCTAAGTCACAGCTTCTTGTTTTGTTTTGTCCGACCAACAGTCCAAACTTCAATATTATTAAAAATACATTAAAATCATTAAAATAATTACAAAGAAAAGCAGCAAATCCTCACATTTGTGAAGCTGGAACCATGAAATATTTTGCATAAAAAATTACCAAAATAATGACGTGTCAAAACAGTTACCACTTCATTTTCACGTTAATTTCAGTTAATTGTTTCAGCTGTACTTGTATAAACTGTTGATTAGTTTAGTTTAAATCTTAATTTGTTAAATAACTAGACTTTAGTTATCAAATAAGTAGTGAAGTAAAAAGTACAATATTTCCCTCTGAAATGTAGTGGAGTAGAAGTAGAGAGTGGCATGAAAAGAAAAGACTCAAGTAAAGTAAATGTACCTCAAATTTGTACTTAAATACAGTACTTGAGTAAATGTACTTAGTTA
>NTHP01000087.1:633572-659683 GCA_003416845.1 Oplegnathus fasciatus | reverse complement strand
ACTAATATCAATGTACTTGTAGTATATTTGTAAGTGTACTACTTCTATACTTCTTGGGACTAAATTGGCCCACTTTCTAGTTTATAAAAGTGTACTTTAAGTGTAAGAGTAGTAAACTTTGAGTATACGACAAATTTACATCTAAGTTTTATTTCATACTGCAAATATACTGTGAACTATACTATAAATGAACTTATAGATACTAGTTATATACTTCTAGCCCACTTTTTAGTTTATGAAAGCATACATTGAAGTATACTGCAAATAAACTCATATATATATATATATATATATATATATATATATATACTGTTAGTTTACTAGTTACATAATACTAGTCCACTTTTTAGTGTATGAAAGTATACTTTAAGTATTCTTCAGGTGTAAGAGTACTAAACTAAGGACAGAACTAGTTTACATCTAAGTTTTATTTTGTATTGCAACTATTCTGTGAACTATACTACAAGTGAACTTATAGGTGTACTGTTAGTTTACTAGCTATATACTACATAAAAGATCAGGTTCAGTTCCACCCATGTACTTTTTACTCTACTTTGTTACTATACACTTGAACATGTAAGTCTATAAGACAGTATGTAAAACATATGCTGGAGTTAAAAGGCCCCTCTACCAAAAGAGTAAGCACTACAAGCCAGGTAAACTTAAACTTTCTGTATAAGGCAAGAATACTTTTTAATTAGACTTTTCTTAAGCATATCTCGATCAAAAGATTAAATACAGGTATAAGCCAAATGTACTTAGACTTTTCTGTACACTTGTCACTATAAGCCAAGTATACGTAAGTATAATCTTGTTAAGTATATCTCTAATAAGTACATAAAAAGTAAACTGAAAGCATACTCTCTTATTTTTCTTAGTTTAAAAGAAGTATACTAATAGCACACTCGAATAAACTTCGAGTACTTTTACTTTTCATAGTTTAAGTATAATTTTCTGCTAACTCTATGTACTCTTTACTTTTTAATATTTCAAATGCGGGGCTTTTAATGGAGTACTTTTTACTTTATATATTCATATGTATATATATATATATATATATATATATATATATATATATATCTATTCTTATATACTTCTTTTACCACTGGGCATAACAGACATAACATATTTCAGTGGTTGGTTGTGCACCATGTAGCATGTAGGTCCACTATACTTTGGTGTTCCCCAACAGAGAGTTAACATTTTCTTTCCAGTTGGCTTACACAATAGTAGATACCGTACATCTACTTGAGGTTTGGCGTGAGCATGAGAATGCTGCTAAAATGTCCTCTGCCAAAGATCTGTATTTTCGAGGCCATGGAAAAAAAGGGTGACTGCATATCGAGAGGCTTGAACAAGCTACTCTATATTAGTCCACTAGGTGGCGCCACTGGATCTTGACAAAATCCCCCACAGGACCCTTTGCTGTTGCATGCAATTTGCTGCACAGTTTGGTTAACTCTAGGGTTGAAGGACATCTG
Source organism: Oplegnathus fasciatus (assembly GCA_003416845.1). Lineage (NCBI taxonomy): Eukaryota > Metazoa > Chordata > Actinopteri > Centrarchiformes > Oplegnathidae > Oplegnathus > Oplegnathus fasciatus. The sequence goes on along the minus strand of NTHP01000087.1, from coordinate 658,202 downwards.
ACACTTCACCTATTTAGTGGTGCGTAAGCCACGTGCAGTAAAGATCACAATATCAATGACTTTCAGTATGGAAAATGGCAGGGCAGGAAAATGTGTAAATAAATAGGATTTATTTAGGAGTTAGAATGACAAACACAGTTATAACCATTAGCCCAGTCTGAAAGGCAGACTGTCAGGAGGTTAAAGCTCCTGCAAAGAAAAAAGGTAAAGCAGGAAGATGATGAAGATTTATTGTTAACTGCACTTATAACTACCGTCTACTGAGCAGAAATACAATCAGATATACTTGCAATAGGCTGTTTTGAAATTGTGATCCTGGACTGTCTCTAAACTAAATGCGCTTGGTGTAGGCAATTGAGATTAGAAAGTTACGACCACAGTCAGGTTAAAAATAGAAGTAGATACTGCTGCAGTAAGCACTCTAACTTCTGAACTACCCTTTTTCTACCTCAGCACCTCCTACACACAAGTGCACCTCATGGCTTCCTGTGCAACACCGTAGTTTTCCATTGTGGTAGACTTAGGCCTGTCAAGCTTCACTGTCAGCTTTAGTCAGGTGAGAACCTGCAAAATAGGCCCGTCGAGATATTTAAAGTGAATCTGCATGTTGAAGACGTGTGTTTATGCAAAGTGTGAAAAAAAGAATGCCTTAATTGTTACTCTGGAGCACACCTGTTGATTTAACGTGTCAGATTTTTCCCATCAACCAGACGAGCAGAAAACAGACAGTCAGTAAAGGAATCAGTCAATTAATTACAGAGTAAGAATATTGTGTGAGGCACTGCTTCTTCTTTAAGTGTCCCAAACTATGAATGTTTTTTTTTTTTGCCAGGTCATTTATGTAACTTTAATTGATTTGACAGAAGGGGGCACTCTAAGCAAACCTATTGCAGGCTTCCTCATGCAAGTTGGAGTCTGGACCAGCACCTCCTCTGAGAGGTTCATTGACTGCAGCCTACAAGTGCTGTGTCCTGCACTTGACTCTCTGTTTGATGCTGATTGCTATTCCAGAGCCGCAGCTTTGCAGGGGCTTGGAGATTCAATGCTTCAGTGGTCGAATGGGACTGATTTGTTTATCTCAGATGATTATTTTGTTATGATCATTTATTTTACTGCATAAAACCAATCAATTCACATTTGAATACCAACACATACATTCCAAAGATAACAATTATATCCACATGAAATGAATGTGTGAGTGGCTGGTTTTTAAGTCATTCTACCCAACATCAGTATTATGAGGATCACATACATGTAGTAACACAGTCCTGAACTGAAAGATAATGATGCAAAATGCTGCCTGTGTGCCTTTAAGAGGCAAGATCACATTGTTATTCTGGGTTTGTCCACAGGCCGACTGTGGAGGTGGACAGATAGTGGTTCTGAGGGTGGTGTGTGGGGGAGAGAGAAGGTGTGGGAGGGGCATGTGTAGGAGTCTCCTAATATGAGTCTCCAGGGACCAGTATGGATTAGAAAGAGAGGGATAGAGAGAGAGAGAGAGACTGCGATGTGGATAAGATGTCCTTTGGATGCATCCCGTGTTTTACAGCACGTCCAAGGAGGCAGAGATTGATCCTGTGTTCCCCTGTTCTCCAGAATGGTGTTGCGGGCTGAACACTCAAGGCTAAGCTGCCCATTAACGAGCCAATAATTTGTGTCATTATGTGAAGACTGCAGCTGGTGCCACTGATGCACTGCTTCTCACATGTCAGGTCTGAAGACTGAAAGGAGTCTTAGCGCTGCTCATTATAAAGCCGGCCTCTCATCCCTGCTTCCATCCTTTGTCTCGGAAGCATGCGTGGCAGAAAAGGCTTGGCCCGGATAGCTTATTTATTTCCTCCCCAGCTCCCTTTTTGAAACACAGCATGCTCAATATAAAATCAATGTATTAAGTGTTCTCGAGTATGCAGAGTGACGTGCTGCCATTCCCACTCTATGCCTTTGGCTGTGATTACAGCTAATTTGAATGATTGAAATGCTTCCATAGTGGAGCTGGAGTGAGTGAAGTGAAGGGCTCACACAGATGAAGGGGGAGGAGGCGAGAAAGGCTTGGCTCTACTCCAGGTGGAGGAGGTGAGTCATTCCCCACACAGATAGACAGTCTATCAGTGTGTGTGTGCGCGTGCGTGCACTTGTATGTTGCCCAAATTGTTGTTGAGAGAATAAAATAGTGCTGTGAGCAACAGAGGAATAAAGAATGAATACCACTGTATACATTGTGCATCTCGGTGTGTTTGTGATTTTTTGTGCCGATTACAGTGGGTATCTCTGCTTAATCTGTGTATTCTGCAGATGAATAGTGACTGTATCTATGGTCTTTAGGCCAGCTGACTCCAATTCCCAAGGTGGGCGTAAGATTCACGTGGCTCAGCATCAAACACAACAAGGGCAAACAGGAGTTTCAGTAGACTAAAAGAAAGACTTGATGTTCTTTGTTAAGTTATTGTGTGCGTGTGTTACATCTCACATCTGTATTTTTTATTGAACCTCCATTTTCCAAAAAAACAAAACAAAAAACAGTTGATCTCTTTACTGAAAGAAGCCTGGTCAAAATAGCAACACATTTACTTCTTAGGCATGCATTCATATTGTATATTTGCACACTCTTCATCAATCATGTGTGTACATTTATGTGTGTTTCGCTGGTTTGTTTGTTTATGCTGCAGATGCATAGCAACTGTATTTTTTGGGCCACCTGACTGCGCCGCCTAAGGTGGGCGTCAGATTCGTGTGGTCTTGGCATCAAGCTAAATGAGGGCAGCTAAAGGTTTCAGTAGCAGGTCCTTCAACATTCTCCTAAACTGTAAAAGAGATCACTTGGTTAGATGCCACGTGTGTGTCATATTTTTTTATTTCTGTCTCGTCGCTTCTTGAGGTTGAGGCCTCTTTTTTGAGAGTCGTGGACAGAGTGGCAGATTATTTTGATAGGAAGCATGCAAACACACAGAAACACACACAAACGCTTCAGCACAACAGCATCCACCCACAGTAAATGTTTAGGCACACACAAGTTTCTCATTGTTCCATTTGCTGTTGAGAGGCATGCTTGCTTCCTATCAGATACAGACACAGATCTCACTATATTCATAAGGTATTTCTGGATGACTGCAAGCAAGTTGTTGGTTACTTGTCATCCATCAAGGGAGGGGTGTATACAAAGAGGACATTCTGTTCTAGACAAAGCAAGCAAGCAGGCATACAACTCTGCTGCCTTCTTCCACCCCCGCCTGCCCATGCACCCCAGCCCACTAGCCTGTCTCTTCCTAATAACTCTGCCAGACTCTCTCTGTCTCTGTCTATCTATCTATCTATCTATCTATCTATCTATCTATCTATCTATCTATCTATGTATCTATCTATCTATGTCTCCTCCACCAACGCCATTGAGGAAGCACAAATAAAAAGTTGTTGTCATGGAAACATACCGTGCCTTTCCTCCTCTCCCCTCATCACCCCCTCAGCACACTCAAACTTGTAGACACACACGCGTGCACACACACACACACACACACACACACACACAATATCTTGCATCTCTTCTGTAAACACTCGAGAGACATGGACGACTTCAAGAGGCAATGCAGAAAAAAAGACGTCTCTTATGGAGACTGAGTGAGAATGCAGGGAAACACTGGGAGATAAAAGAAATTATACAAAGTGAAAACCACTGCAATTCAACCTATTCTCAAAGTGTATGGAATACTGTTCAAATCCAGAAATCAAATTTGACATTTTTATGGAGCCCTCTGATCAGTAACCACGAAACAAAAAAAAATGTGTTTCTGATAAAGATGATTTTGGTCTGAATTACCTGTTTATTGTTGTTTGCTGTCAGGCCAAAAACTACAGACATGATCGATGTCATTGGACAGTGCCAATCTGTAGCCAGATACTGGCATTTTTCACAGGTTTTTCCAATTTTCAATGGAAAAATGTGACATTTCTGTCACATCACTGATTAGCAGCTCAGATGTTGTATATACTGATACCAGCTACTAATTTATACACATTTAAAAACAGAAACTCAGCGGTGATACCCTCTAGGCCAAGGCTTATGACCGCATTTAACCAAACACTGAAATGGCTCCTTGATATGAGGACAAACAGGAATGGCCCTCCTTGGCGGGCAACCAAGTTAAGTGCAGTTTTCCGATGGAGGAGCAGCTGGTCGACTGCTCCTGCTCCTGCTGCTGCTGCTGTTATTGCCGGTGTTGTTGTCCCTGTGGTGACAACGTGGTCCTGAGGAAGCCAGCTTCGCTTGTCATATCCTAGGAAAGCAGACACATACGCATTAACACCCGCATGCACACAAACAGTAACGCAGGTTACCGTGGGTGTGTCCCCAGCTGCTCATAGGGCTGACGCACTTCCACTACGCCCCCTGTGCATGCTCCCAGGGGAGGGCACATGTCCCGCAGGTCTCCATTCACTCAAGGTGAGACGCAGATGACATGACAAGTTGCTACCATGACAACAGTTGGTTGGGTAAAGCCGTGTGGCATGAGCCTACATGTTGGCTGATAATGAAATCGCCCCTCCTTTCTTCTCCTCTCCCCGTTCCACTGGAGCAGACGAAAGACAGGCTAACTGTCACGGTGTTCCAGTGTTTTCACACTGTGTTTTCATGATTTTGTTGTTGGGGAGTGTAGGCCTATGTTGATGTGGGTGTTGAGGATCTGCACATTCTGGTCAGGTGTCTGGCTACCCTCAATCAATATGTAATCAATTCACGAGAGGTAATTGTTCAGGCGCTGATTGCTTCGCGAGACTGTTTCACCTGAAATGTGGTTTCTACCCTGCTAGTTGGCAATTTGGTGGGGGGGGTTGGGTTCAGTGCATTGTTGCTTTCAGGATCAGACACAGTGTAATTTGAACGTTAGCTTGCCAACGACTGATGAGCCTGCACTTCCCAACTCTGTCCTGATGTAATGCATTGAGCATGATTGGCATGTGGGGAGAGAAAATAAGCCAAAAGAAAACAGAAGAACAAAGTGTTTGTCAAATTAGTCTATCATCCCCCAAACAGCTAATGTATTTGATATGATAATTATGTTTATCTATTTTCCAGCTATTGTTACACTAATTAGACTTTAACAAGCTTATTAGACAGAGGTCTGCATGGGAGAGACACTTTGTTGTCATGTTTATGTTGTTGTATGTAGTTTTTTCTCTCAAATCACCAATAGTAAAAGTGTATATGTGCTTATACTGTAAACAATCTGTAGTCAGTGTTTATATCAGTATGGTTGATCTTAATCAAATTAGCCAGAGCCCTTTGCTACAGGACTGACTAAAGATAAAAAAATCTATATTCTTATGTGGTGATGAAGTGTCTGGGTCCTCTCATCTGCAAATCTTTTTGTCTTATAAAAGATCTTTTCTCCCCCTCCATTCCAGTTCATTCACCCCACTCTAAATATTGTATTCAGACAGACTGCCACCGCAACAGCCTGTAGATAAGAAGATACATTGCTGGTGACATTTAAAAGGAGTCACTACCCCCTCATCTGCCTGTCCATTGTCAGCATCCTCCGTGGCCTATAATGAGAATGTGCACGCCCAGGCCATTATAAATAGTCCGTGTCCTGGTTAAATGCAACACCTCTCTTTGGGTGCTATTTGGGCTGCATGATTCACTGTGATTCATGCCAGTGTGTGTTCTCTCTGTTCTCACAGATGAGCTGGATGACCGGAGGGAGGAGATAAGGACTGCAATGGGAACATGGATCATGGGCATGTGTATGTGTGTGTGTGTAGGCTGTGCCACGTGTGTAAGTGGTAAATTGAACAAAGAGAGAAAGAGATGGAGAGATTGAAAGTGCCCAGCTGAAGTGCTAAATTTGTCAGCCCACTTTGGAGCCCACTTTCAGAAAAATCAGGCCTACTTGAAGGAGGAAGGGAAAAAAATAGCGAATAGAAATGATCAATAATTTCCTTCACAATGAACTGCAGTGGTACATCTGTGATGAGTGTGGCTGCGAGTGCGTGTGTGTGTTGTTCACGTGCCTGTTTGTGTGCAGGGGCAGGTGCAGCTACTTAAAGAACAGGGAACCTTGTTATCACGCTGCTGGTATTTTCCTACTGTGCATGCATACTGTACATCACCTCCTCATTGGCTGTGAGAGACGTTGTGATTGAGTGATGGACACCTATTTAATTGCACCCTGCTGTCTGTCGTCTATGTACCAGCAAGGTAGGAGGGAGAGGCAAGAGCTAATGGATTGATATGAAAGCCAGCCAGGAGGACACATACTGTACTGAACACTTTGCGTGGCTCTTTGTACAACCTAATATGTTGCCTGCTTGTTTAGCAACTAATTATTTACACTGATATCACTTGGCATCTGCTGCTGGGACTGTATGCATGTTTGTGCATGTATGTGTGTGTCCATGTACGCGTCCGTGATTTGTAGTGCACACCAGCTCCCAGTGGCCATGTGGGTGTGTGGTGGGTAGCTCAGAGTTACATTAATAGCCAAAGGGCAGGCATGCAAGGAGGGAGGGAGGGAGGACATAGACAGGAAGGGGAAATACAGTTTGCTGGTCGCCCACCACTTCCTGTGTGTCTCCTACACTCGCAGCCCACGGACCAGAGCTGCTTCTAAAACCAGTTTGTTTGCTTGCAGCGCGACTGAGATAAGACAGAACCAAAAGGTAAACACGGTGACAAAAGGGTGAGGAATGCCACTAGCAAAATAGTGATGGGTTTGTCATTATAGGAAGGTTATGCAAGTTGCTGGAAATGACTAGCCCACACTGCCCTACCCTGTCATTTTGTGCCAAGTGTGTGTGAAGTGAAGCAATCAAGTGTTACAATGACAAAAGAAACAGCAGATAACAGATCTATCTTAAAAATGATCAACTGTCAGTCAACTTCATCCTATCACTACACGATCAAAGTCTGATATTCATATCCACAGTAAGCATAATTCAACAGAACTTTAACCCGGTTTCACTGTCAAACTGAGAGTGTAGTCAACAAAGCTGACACTCATTCCTCTTTAGAGATAACAAGGAAAATTGCAGTATCAAGACATGTCCAGCAGAGGTCCTTCTCTCATTAAGTGTTGTTAGTGTGGTCCTGTCTTGAAGTAGGGAACAGTAGTGGATAGGTGATGAAGGTGAAGCACAATAATTCAGGGAGTCCAGTAATTCAGCTATAACAATGTAACAAGGAACAGATGCTTGATCACAGCATACAAAGTTTCATCTTAAATTTTGAACTCTAAGTCTTTTTAAATATGACAATTCAGGACACATTTTGGACCCTTTGACCCCCCTCAAGGGACTCCACACCACCAAGCAGTCACCCGCCGCTGCTGACAGATTGGATTGGCCGATAAGACTCCCATGGTTTGCACACATACTGTGCTCTGGTAAGAGGCAAACCCCCTGCCCTTCTGGGATCCCACATCCCCATTGAACTTTCCACCCACTCACCAAGGAATGCGGAGAGAGGGAGGGGAAGAGGGGGCTGTAAGAGGCAGAGATGGGGGATATAAAGAGAGGGGAGGGACGGGGGAGCCGAATGAAGAAAGAAAAGTAAAAAGATGAGGAAAGACTGAGCACAACAAATTTTGAAATACAGTAATAATAAATGGCCCTCGTGATAATACTCCAAGTCTTCTCATCAGACTGTTTGTGTGGTAATTAGATAATATGAGAACAGGGACAGGAATGCAATGACAAAGCTAGCGATGACACATCATGCGGGTCCGCGATGCAGAGGAGGCCGTTTGAGGGGAGGGGGGCTGGATGGTTGAGGGTTTTCCACTCTGTCTTTTACTGAACAGGTGAGGACTGACATGGACGAGAAAGGGCATGGGAACGAAACAATGACAGACACACATGGACACATTAACACACACACACGTGTGCACACACACTGTACATGCATGTGAAAACGCACAAACATATATAATCATCTAATGACGTGGCTTGATGTGCCATATCATTACTACTATTTGATCCCAATAATTTATTGTGTGTGCGCACGTGTCTGTGTGTGTGTGTGAGATATGTTTTGTTATCATCCCAACAGTAAAAACCTGTTTGTGCCACATGACATCACAAGCCCTTAGGTGCTTGTTTCATTTTGTTTTTGCCACCGGAGTCTTGTCAACAAGTTGCTAATGCCTCTCTCCGTCCCTTTTCTCTCTTTCCGCAGACTTTCTCAGAGGACCTTAGCACTGATGAAAGCAGGTGCCTTGGTACGCCTCTCATTGAATTAGGAATTCCACAGCGTAAAGTGGCAGCATTGTTGATGAAAGGTTAGAACTGTTTCAAATTCTCCCCCTAAATGAAAAGGCCCTCTCTCCAGCGGTTGTACAAAAAGAGGGATGACATTTTGGTTGCATCAGCTGTATATCTAAAGTGTCTGCAGCAAAATGCCAAAACGATCAAAGCCAAATAGGGAGGATAATACACACAGAGCACCTAGGCGCTCTTTGTTAGGTTATCTACCCACAAACCTTAGTCAGACCTCATAAAAAGTCATTACGCCCCTCAGTGATAATTCTGTGAATACCCCCCATTTAATGATAAACATTTACATGGTGGCAGTGAAAGGAATTTATCAGGTCTTTACATTAGGGATTAGATTCGGTGGTTGAATTAGTGTCTGTTCAAGGGCAGAATGGAGGATTGGAAACTCAGTGGGTGGAACATGAAGAGATTTCGTAAGAGGAGGCAGGTGGTGGTGACACAAGACATTAAAGCTCTCTCTCTTTCTGGGGATCAGTCTCTGCATCTTGCTTTTTCTGTCTTTTCTTCCCATGCGTGCCTCCACGCACACACCTTTGTGACATATGGCAGATGTGAATGGACATCTTTGCTTTGAGGTGTGGGCTGGAGGAGATAAAGGGAAAATGTTACAAGGTGCCACAAAAGTGCACGATGTGAGAGGCTGGATCACTGACCTCCATTTTCGTTGCCCTCTGTTCAGGTCGGGCATGTACACGTCACTACCCCTCTTTATTGTTCGTTATTATAAAGAGCGGACATGCTATCTGTTTACCTCGCCAACGTGCCGCCGTTCTGGCAACACCGACTCTCTGTGTCCTACCGTGACTCACATTAGGGCTCAAGCACTTCATGTTTGCTCCTCTTTTCAGCCAGTGGCACCCTACAAAAGGGAGTCATCAGGCTAGAGGTTCAGTCATATATAAGGATTATCAAAGGAACATGATGTCGAAAGGTAAACTTCAACTCTGCGCCCGCCCAGCAGGCAGACAGGGCTGGGAGGCAGCGCAAACAGAATGGATGTATTTGCTTTTCATGTGAAAATCAATGGGTGCAGACAGATGGCGGTTTGTTTCCTCACTATTTACTCCCCGGCTCCTTGACAAATGTCCTCGCCGCCCCTCCTGGGCTGACGGTGCACAGGTAAGCAGAAAGCCATCCCTTCCTTTCCCACCCCAAATGGATGACAGATGTGCCAGCTACCGCCCTATTTCTTTCTCTCTAAACCCCCATCCATTCCCCGCTGTTGACCTAGCTACAGCAAACAGCCTTGAACTCATTTCAAAGGAAAAGCTTTATTTGTTTAATAAGCTACTCCGTCAGATAAACATCTTTATCTTCATCTTTATCGGAAACATTGGCCACCTAACACTTTAAAAAGCCAACTGGAATTGTTTCGCTATCAAGAAACACAAGGCTTTTATTCATACAGTATGGTGCGGTGAGTCATATTGTGGAACAGGAGACAGACAGTGTCTATGGTCCGTTACCACCAAAGATAGATAATGACAAATAGGTTGATGAGTACTTCATGCCAGCCATGCCTGAAGTGTCTGAACTCGGAGGGACGGTTAACTTGAGCTGGCTCATGTAAGAGGTTGAGGTGCTAAAGGGAGCAGACAGATGAAAGATGCATTATCATTTTTTCCTGAACTATATAGAGGATACCTCCTGTATGACTCAGAGATATTACAACAAATTGACTATGTATTCATGTAAGAGCCATAACTTCTCTTGTTCATTTGAGGCAAAAAAACAATATTTTTTAGATCAACGCGCCCACTCTGAAGCCATTTTCCCTGGACACAAATTTACACAAATTGCTTTTACTGGAATCATCTTCAACTGGGACTATGTGTGAATATTTTTCCTGGTCTCAATCAGTACAAACTCCAGCTCTAGAGGCAGGAATGATCCTCACTGGAATCAGACTGAGGTCTGCACTGCTGAATCTGTGGGTTTTAATCGAGCCTCGTGTGGAATCAGACTTTCCTTCTGCTGCTCAGAGAGATATTTTTAGTCAGACAGTGGCACTTCTGCTCAAGTACACCAAGACAGCACAGAAGGTAAATTTCTCTGATTTTTTCTGTGACTTCTAATACAAGCCTGATTCATATTCGCAGGCAGACTTCTGGTCACACAAAGTCACAGCTTGTAACAAGGGATGCTGCTTCCCCTTTATTTCTCCCTATTTTGCAACAGAAGGAGGGGTGAGATATGCAGAGAGGGTGGGTGCGGGTGAAAGTCAGCATTCCAGCTAGACCAGAGCGGAGCAGAGGTCGCACGGGTAGAGAGCATGGGTGGAGGTGTGGGTGTTGCGGTGGCGGTAGTGCAGGGGCGTAGCAGAGTAAAGAGCAAAGAGCAGTTCCTGATTCCACAGCCCTGAGCTCACCACCTTTGCGCCTGCTGCCAGCCACTCCTTTTCTCCTTCACACCATCCTCTTCCTTCTCCTCCCACTCCCCCCTCCACTATGTCTCTCCATCTGAGGTGTTAACTCCTTGTTGGGCAGTTCCACAGCCATTGGCATCGATGTCGGTTTTCATGGAAGCTTGGGGAAGAGGCGGGCGTGCTGCTATGGATCCTTACTGGAAGTGAAGGCGTGTGTGCCGGTAAAGTCGAAATGATTCACTGCACAAATGTTTTTATCCATTTGCAACACCACATAATCCGCCTGGCAATTAGCTGTGACCTGACATGACGGACGTGTCAGCACACATACACACACACACACACACACACTGATGCAGCACAGGATCAATCAGTGAGGGAAGGAGCAACACAAGATGAAACAGGGTAGACTGAGGAGGAGCCCTGGATTGGTCACGCCTGTGTTTAACCCATAAACACTGGGTTTAGTCAAGCTCCACTAAATTGTGAATGTTGGCTATATGAGCATTAAAAACAATAGCAGATTAGTGATAAAGCCAACTGTTACTGTGTCATCCCATTGAATATCTAAGGCTTGTCCACAATAGAGCATTATTTCAGCGAATAATAAGACTCATTAAGCCAGATTGACAGGTGAATACAAGAATAGCACAGGACAGGAAATGGTGACACACAAACAGCACAGTATGTCATGGAGGAGAAATAACATCCTAATATGGATGGGTTAAGGAGAGGAGGAAGATGGGGTGGGAGCGTCTTGCACAACAAAGCACCTGGAACGGACTGGGTAGGGCTTGGAAGGCACAAAGACTCACTCACTCTAGGCTACACTTCTGTTTTTACACGACACACAAGCATGTGTGTGCGGTTGTGAGAGCGTGGCATTACACAATACAAACAGCAGACAGTGACATTTGAATGTGCTGACTGTCCTTTGGTAAGCAACGCACAGGTGACGTGTATGCGGCGGAAAAAGATGACCTTATGATAGATCAACTGTTAATGCTCCCTCCCGTTCTCTCCCTCTTTACCTCTCCCTCACTCTCCAGCCCTGTCGCCGTCCTTTGTCTTATTCTACCCCACCCCCCACCCACGCTACCTTGTTCTTTCTCTTACTCTGTTTAATAAAATAAACATAGCTCACATGGCTACATATTGTCCTCTGGCTGCCGGAGCTATAAAAAGATCCACTTGGCTGCATTTATTTTTCAATGAATCTGGGCCGTGCCGCCTCTGTTTTCACTTTGCAGGATCAGGTGGTATATGATTAAGGGTGCTATTACAGTTTGGCAGCTCTTGACTTTACTCCGTAACCTCTGCTGGCATAATGTACTCTAATGTGTTTGAGTTCCATTTGAACTTCCAACTATCCTGCCGTCCCTGGCATGTAGATGAAAAATGTTCACCTTTAGAGAGCACACTACCATGTGCAAGTGTAATTAGCAGAGAAAAAGTCAAGGGGTCCTAGAATGTAAAGACATAAACCATGGCACATTTGTGTTTCATGGTAGTTATAATAAAGCATTACTTTCTATTTCTAAACTTTATATTTATTTCATTATGTTATTTACTCTTACTTTCATTTATTTCTTCAGAGAGAGAGAGAGAAGATGGTTGCATCTGTGGGTGCTTCTGTGCTGTTGGGTTTGCGGTCTACACACAGAATAGAGGATGTCAATGTAAACACAGTCAGTCAGCGCAAAGGAATGTGTGAGGCATGCAAAAACCCCTGGGGACAAAGTCCAAAGGAGGAAGGGAGGGGTGAAGAAAGGAAGGAAGGGGGGAGGAAAATGGAACAGGGAACAAGAGAGTGGGTAAAGAGAAAATTAGGTGAAGAAGAGCAGAAGAGGGAAATACAAGGGAATGTGAGAAGTTGAGAAAAAGAGTGGGAGAGGAAACAGATTTTGAAGGGAAAAGAGGAGGATGTGAAAATGCTGAAGGAGAAGATAAAAGAGGACTGGAGTTGGAGAAAAAGTTGAGATAGAGACGTTAGGAGGATCGGGAGATGACACGAGAGGTGCCTTTCAGGATGGAGAGACAAAGAAAGGAGGGATGAGGACCAAAGTCACAGGGAGAGGGATAGAGGGCAGAGGAGTGGGAGGGAGGGAGCAAAACAGGAGGTCGACCTCACCCTGGAGGCAGAAAGATGGAAAGAGGGAGGAGGAGGAGGAGTTGTGAGATAGAAGAAAAAGAGGGTGATAGTATGAGGGAGGGTCGGTGAAGGGCAGAGGTGGGTGTAGATCAGTCATTTGGAGTCGGGTGGCGTGAGGAAGGAAAAGCCATGAGCAACTTCAAAGGCCCTGGGAGGCCTTGACAGAGAGAAGGGTTAGAGTTCTGTAATCCAAAGAGAGGTTAGAGGCCTGCAACTCTGGTTCCTGGTGCTGCTGAAACTAATTTAGCCAGCGGGCCCCAGGGGCCCCCAAGAGGGGCCAGGTCGTAACCAGAGGAGCTGTTAGTGACAAAGTGCAGGGGACTAGAGGCAGAGAAACATACACACACACAACAGGGCAGAATACTTCAAGTGGCCCTCACTGGCCTGCAGTACATATACACCCAGGTTTGTCATATACAAATGAATGCATGCTTTTATTAAAATGTTCAGAATCATACATATTAATATAAGCAGATGTTCTTCCTCTAAAGGGAAATGGGGTCTGTTGTTAATATGCTATGTGTATGTTATCAGTGCTTTCTTGATCTACATCAAGACGTACAAGACCTACTTATCAATAAGTAAAGAAGTGTCTGGGTGTGTCTTTAACCGTAGCTTGGCTTCTGTACAGAGATCGAAATGATCTAAACAGATGCCTCTCCATCCTAACTAATTGACACAAGGGGGAGGAGGGAGGGACACGTCACATTTCAGATCATCCAGTAACACGCTATTCACATTCAGGAAAAGTTGAGCTTTTATGTTCAAGCAATTATGTTTTACAATCACCCACACTGAATTCCTTCTTTGCTGACACATATGGAATTACTGTACTGGCTCCGAACCACCCAAAATGACAGAAAACCGTAAAATACGAGTAGGCCTTGTGAAAGGAGGCACTCTTGTGATGAAGCTTCGGCATCCGTTGCTAGCCTTTGAATGGACTGAATGTCAACTGCAGAGTCCAAGTGTAGTCACATTGAATAAGAACATCAACAGCCACAGCCTACATATTAACTGCACAAAAAGCATTTGACATCTGGCAAGAACTCTATGAGTACTGAAATGTGTGTGGGTGTGTAGAATGAATACATACATATATTCCTTTTATGTGTTTAATGATGTGCGTGTTCTGTGCGTGTTCACCTATGTGTGAGTGTGAGTGTGAGTGTGTGTGTGAGTGTGTCTGTGTGTGTGTGTGTGTGACTGTGTGTGCATGACGGGAAACCGTGGCGAATGAGTCATCCCGTATTAATCACAGAGAAATGCTTGGATCTCATTCACATCCTTGTCTGACCGCCCATATGGAACTGACCGTATACTGTGTGTATGTAAACAGGCTGGAGATTGGCCACACTGTGTTGAGATAATAAAACCAAGACAAAAGGGGATGTAATGAGTTGACTCACAGGTGTAGTCATAAGCCGCTACATGGCGTCTTAAAGGAGAAAAAAGGGATTATCAAAAAGGTAGGCAGCAAAGAGGCTGTGGGTGTCTTGAGTTTTGTGGAATAAGAACATAGGAAGTACAATTAAAAGCTGCAGGTAAGTGCTTAGAGCTATTTGAGAACGTAGGTGTGCCTGTATGAGTAATAAAGAACGTGTTTATATGAGTTTCTGTGTGAAAATCATGTGTGTGTGAGTGTGCGGGCTGCTGGCCCCTCTGGTCTGTGTGGGCTTTGGGTGTTGGTTTGATTATAGTGTCTTCGAGCCAGGAACTTCTGTCTGTCACAATGGTGAGCAAGAGCACGGCAGATGTATACACACAGAAATGTAAAGTATAACACACAAATCACTCACATGTGTGATCATGTGTGCACACACACACACACGCTCACTTTCTTTCCTCGCCAGCTGTGATAGGGATTGCATTCTCACAGGTACAACAGGTAACCACAAACATGTTCAAACATGTTCAATTAACAACACCGATAACACTGATGTTGTTATAGTATCTACTTTCGAGCTACAGTGTCAATTTGTGTACAGCCTTGTCTGTATCTGTAGCATAGAATATGCAAAGAACAACCTGTATCGTGGCTCACATTTTTAATAACTGCTACAGAGAATTACTTGCCATTTACAAGTTTTGGACAGAATTCGAAATAGCCACTGCTATAAAAAAAGTTGAAGAATCATTGAAATGTTGTTTCATGGTTCCAAACAAACTGAGGGATTATTTGGAAAATAAAAAATAAAAAGGTGAAACAAATACACATGCAGGTGTCATGCTCAGGGGTCATCTCAAGACCTACAGGTTAAAGATATAATCTCGAAGATTTTCATTTTAATAAACGTCTGTTAAGTCACTATCTATCGCCGAATGATGTAACAAAATGGTGTTGATGAAAGCCCTTGCATTTGCAGTATCACGACCTGGGGGCCGGGGCGACTTTCCCGGGAAAATCACAAGCGGCACACAGTTAGGCTTTTAACTCAACAGACTCGCTCTTCAGCTCACCTGTGTGTGAAGTGGCGCACTGTTGTTTCCGGTGTCTGCTAGCGATGTGAGTAAACAGTTATTATGGCCGAAAAAACAAAGAAAAGATGGATGGCTACAGACGAGGAAAAAACACCAGGTCCAGAAACAGAACAGAACAAGAACAAAATACAAAATATACACACACATAAGGAAGGAAACAACAGCAGTATACAGTGTAAAGTCCAACTGAAATTAAATTGCATATTTATCACATATCTGCTCTATAAATCACTTGTACTGTGTTCTCCTTTGAGAAAAAATCAGAAACCAAAAGGAAAAAAATTGACATTTTACATTTTTCTGGTTTCATGCTGGCACCCCCTAGTTTTGCATTAAGCGTTATGGTATCTGTCGAATGAATGTATTTGAACAACAACCACATTAGCTGTCCTGCTAAAGTGTTCTACTTATAACTTCTTGTCCAACATGTCTTGCCCTGTAGCTTAGCTTGTTGAACAAGCAACAAAACAAACATTCACCCGGAAAAGTGCACTAACGTCAGTTTACAGGCTAGATAGTTAATTAGCTGCTCAGCTGCAGCATATTAAACAGCAGGTTAAGGTACGTGCAAATGTCACTTTGGTCAATACCACTAACAACATGCCATCTGCCAATGACATGTAGGCTACAGCGCAAGTTTACTTACTTTGTCTCTCGTTCCCTGCGGTGTAACAGCAGCAATCTGGCTGCCTGCCAATTGCTGTCAATCAAACACAGACAGTGACACGCCCCCTCCACCCGCCTGCAACGAAAAGGGATATTTCCCCAAAGACATTTTTCTTTCATTTTAATAATAACTATCATCAATATATTTTAAAAAAACACCTAAAACACATTATTTTTGATGACAAAAAGGGATGACTAAATGTAATTTTCCTTCGACTTTAATTTTCATGTCTTCATTCTTATATGTTAATGGCATTGCCCAGAACCAGGACCATCCAAGAGCAAATTGGCACTGCAGTACCCTGCTCCCTGCCAATAACGTCAGGCCTCTCACAGACAAGAGCAAGGGCTCCAGTCACACATCGGGATCACAGTTTTGAATCACCAAGTATCAAGTGTCCTACAACAAAGACAAAAGTTATTCAGGTGTAAAAAATATTTAATTATCAAATGAATATTGCTTGGAGGAGATGTGGAAGTTTACTAATTTTTATGAAAATCATCCTCTGTACCATTGAGAAAGTAACATGTAGCGCAGTAAAACAAGGAAGATGTGGATTAGTGTATACAAAATGATGTCACCTGCATATAGAGTGCTGCAGAAATGAGTCCTAAAACCAGGAAATTAGTTAGCATTTTTGCATTTTCCGGTTCCCTCATTTCGAAGTCAATGGGTTTTTTGAATGGGTCTGTGGTGAACACAAGTTTAAGATATTTTCACGTTCTGTTCTGCGGCATAAAACACGTCAGTTAATACCCCATTCATGAATTCTGAAGCTTTTACGTGTCTTTAAAAAGACGGTTGCTAACAAGTGGCTAAATGAGACTACAGAGGATGTCGGGGACATCAAACGTCATCACGCTGAACACGGTCACTAGTCCGCCTTTAGAGCCTCGAACTTGTGGTGATGTTAGAGTCATGCGACCCTGGTGTACTTTGTTTATAGCCTAACGTTAGCTTTTTAGTTCTGACGATCATATTTACGCTTCAAAAATCATAAAGGTGGTGTTCATTTGTAAAGATTATCTTGCTGAACCAAACGTGTAAGTATCATAAACTTTTGTTTGCCACAGAGCTTATTTTCTGCAATAATCCAAAATCCAATGGAAAAATCCTATAGGCTTTTTGTCGAGAGAACCAGGGCTATGCTAACTTCGAGGTTGGCCTACAAAAATACGTCATCACTGCAGCACTCTATAACGATGCAAAATTAAATCCAAATCCAAGATACAGATTTTTTCAAAACAACCAAAAAGATACTTCCTCTCTACACTTTCTTTGTACATTTTATCAATATATAAGTTCAGGCACAGGAGATCAAAATCAAAAACCCTTCAAATGTTGAAAAGACAGGTTTCTCAATATAACCAGTTTGGTTGAAGGATATGATTGAGAGTAGAATATTCTCTCAAGTTGAGCCAGAAACATTTGTATTTAGTAAGCTATTTACAATGCCTGTATAAGCACGGTATTGGGTTGATGTGATCAACATTTAAAGGGATTTATAAGATAAATATAAATAAGAGATTTAAGGAAATTTTTCAGGACTCAAAACATAGGAACATAGTTGTCATGTAACTAAGACAGATAATCCTTTGTAATTAGGTTTTCCTGCCCTGCTGGGAACTATTTTATTAGTCAGTGGCACATTTTTGAGAGTGAGGATATTCCATTTACTTAAAGCAAAACAAAATCTGTTAAATATGAATGCAGTGTTGCATGAGTAGGTATTGTAATTGCGTGATTGATGGTTTAATGTACATTTTCACTTATACAGGTTACTTCAGCTTCAACACACTTTAGAGAACCGATCTAATGAATTTTACAGAGAAGTGCTCCTTTGAAAGGAATCAATAGGGATATGTCGACCTCATTTTGGTGATGCACACGCAGCACAAAAGACTGGCCTGAGGTGAAAATAAGTGTTTACCTAGGGAAATGGAAATGCTAAAAAATGATCATGGTGGTAGATAGGGCATAATGAGCATTCCCCTGGTGGAGATTAAGGTGGACATGATAGATCCCACAGTCCTCTATTCTACCCTAATGGAGAGAAGTTGGCCTCTATTTGAAAAGTGCAACGCTCACCCAGACACCCAAAGGTCCTGGGTGACCTAGTTAGTAAGTCCCTGTGGTGGGTTTTAGTAGTTCCTCTGACAGGCTCGCCTCGCATGTGAGCCCTGTTTTTAGCTACTTCACTTCCTATCTGACTCTCGCACTGCTGCTCACTCCGCTCTGTATCTCTGGCCTCTACCTCCTACTCCTGCATTATCTGTCCTGTTTTACTGTGCAGGTGACAGGGGTTGCATATGCAACGATCAGTCTGGCTCACCTTTCAGCTGCAGCCTTTGAATGTGTGTAGGTACATGTGTGTGTTTGCATTTATGTGTGGGCTCCCCGCACATACCAGGTTTCTGCTTAAGGTAAGCGTAATTCTAAGAACTGCCTATTCAGGAAGAGCATTGAGGTCATGACTGGGCAGGTGAATGTGTGTATTTGTGTCTATGTGAGAGTGTCACCAATGAGATCATCGGATGACGGCTGTGGGGGCTCGAATGCCACCGCGGGGAGAGCTGTCACGAAGAAGGAACACCACCTCTTGAAATAAAACATGACAAGTTTGTTATCTATCTCTTCTCTCTGCTCTGTCCCTTGTTGTGTCGCTGCATGATCATGAAGACACACACTGTCCTCAGAGAAGTCACGAAACACTGTACATCTTCACAGCAAGACAGGGAGTCTTCCTTTCTTTCTTTCTTTACACATCAAGAAGATAGAAAACACGTGCTATCTCAGCAGATCCTCCTTGCCCCTCCTGTTGGAGCAATTAACAATAGTAAGGTTGCTAATTAAGGACTATATGTTGAGTAATGGTGAGGGTCTCTCTACGTCTCTCCTCACACACACACATACACTTGCACATACTCAACCAAATGCATGTACACAGGTGTTGCTGTCAAGATATATCTCAGCTCTACACGGTTACCAAGGAGATTAACTAACAGACACAATCACCTGTTCTGTTAGATATAAGACAAATGACTGGTGTAAACATAAATACACTGTATTCTGATTTAAGCTTTTTTTATTTCACTTAATCAGCTCCTCACACCTAATAGTACGAATGCATTTTTTTTTACATACTGGCCTGACGATGAATCACTAGCTGCATAGTATCACTGAGAAATTGGCTATGGCTTCTATCCTATAGGATAGAATATTATTTATGCACAAAGACAATGGTTAATCTAGCGAAGAGTTATTTAAATAATAGGCGCACTGATGTATCACCGCTACATGCAACACAAGGTCTTCCATGAGAAATGCAGAGGTGAAAGTGTGAGTGGGTAGAGGCAGCTGTCATTTGTGGGATGTGATGAATGACAGATAGTGGGGGGGGTTCATCCCAGAGCCTGTCGTGACTCCCATCCTGACCCATGCAATGACCAGGAGAGTGGGAGGAAGAGAGAGAAAGGAAGACAGATAAACAGAGAGAGATGGCCCGATGTGGAGGAAGGAAAAAAGGGACGAGAGCAAAAGGGAAAAAAAACAACAAAAAAACGTGGGTCGACCTGTTTTAATTTTTCTCGGCAGTGAAACGAAGGACACGGCAGGAGGGGTAGGTGGGTGTCAGAGTGGGAATGGAGCATCATCTATTTGTCATCTATCTTTCTCACTCTCATCCCGCTATCTTTTTTCCTCCATTTCCCTCTTTCCACGCCTCTGTCCTGCTGTTTCTAGCTTCTCGTGGGAGTGTAGCGAAGGCAAATAAACAGAAGAGATTGTTTATTTCTGCCAGTGGGGAATAACAGTGCATTATTAACCTTGTATTACCTTGCCTTGGGTTACCTCAACCCACTAATTTATTACGGAGAACATAGTGTAATGATTTCTTCTACTCTGGATATGTCTGCATGACACAGTGGCTGTGTCAGAGGAGCAGAACCTCCTCCATCTCTCGCAACACGCCAAACACACACTTGGAACGAATGTACACACATATGCATGCACAAACTTTCAGGGTTGTGCATGCGTAGGAACATTCACACATACATCAGAGAGCACTAATATACATAGACACAAATACATACAGTGCAAACACACACACACACACTTAGATGCACAGAAGCAGATACGTGTCCCTACAGGCACATGGAAAAAGGCAGAAACACACATGGACACACACACACACACACACAGATTATTAGCTTCCAGTGCCAGATGTGCCACCCACACACAAACACACAAGGCCTCATCGCTTGTCCTCAACAATCACAGGAAGTTAGTCCGTGTTGCTTCTAATCTCCCCATGGAGGATGTGTTTCACCAAAAAGGGACACTCACCACCATATTGAGCATATAAACAAAAAAACAACCTTCATCTGTCGCTATAGTTGTTTGTAGCATCAAACGCTGTTCTTCTTCATTGCTCTTCATTTAAAGAAACGTTATTATCTAAGGAGTTTTTCCCCCATTCTGTATTCCCATTTCAAAATGTTTGATTGCTATCCTCTGACTCTCCTGGATAATGTAACCATCATATACTGTAGGTTTATGTTATGACCACGAGTTTTCATTATTTCAGCTCTGTTTATGAGAAATTTGCCAGTTTGGTTTAACGGATGGCTCTGAATTAAACAGTACACATGAGCTTTGGCCGCCGTTGCTATGGAGAAGAAGCCAGTCAGAGGCACGAATCAAAGCGGTAGCAAATTTAAAAGTGCTTTGTTGTTGAATTTGTAAACAAAAAGCAGCGGCATAGTTGCTGAATTCATCCAAAATTGATCAAGAATCTGAAAGTAAATTGATTTAAACTGTATGCATCAGTTTACTTAACACTGTAATCTTTAGCTTCTGCCCGCTGTTAGCGGCTCACAACAGTGCACATCGGGCGCCATAGTTAACTTCAACCTGAAGTTTTTATGTACAGACGCTTGTACCTTGTTATCATAGAACCAGATATTTTCTAACACAGTTGTACTGATGATTCAACCAGGAGAGTTTCATGCCCAACTAAGATGTAGAAGTGCTCAACATGTGAGTCACCTTACATTGTTTATAGAGAAAATGAATGGGACTTTCACTTCCAACCAGGGGTGCCCAAAATAACTCCTCCTAGTTTCCAAAATGTAAAAAAAAAAACAGTGTAGGGAGCAGGTGTGTGGGCAGTTTATAATACGAATTAATGTGATGTAATACAATATTTAAAAATACGGTAGGTGTATCAAAATGTCATATATGTACATATTTAGAAGATACAAAAGAATAAGATGATTGTGGGTTTTGATATTATTTATCTTTATATTTACTATTTATCTAATTTCTGACATTAAAACACCTTTTTCTTTTGTTAAGCCAGCTGAAGACACTACCTCTTACTGTATAAGTGGAAACCAGGCCCTGTTGTTTCGGTAAAACCACTAAATGGAGCTGAATCAACACCTCTGTGGCACACTCTCAGCGAAAATGTAACGTCATAATCTTCACTACAAATGTACTGTATTCATTGCATGCTCATTAGAATGGATGAATACAGTGTGGTTGTGTCCAATCTCCGTATTTCTCAAAAGAAAAAAAGTATTTTTATTTAGGAAGCTTTTTAACAAACCGTCTTCCTCCAATTTGTGTCTCTGATTTACATTTCCTCCTCCTCATCACGTCAGAGCCAAAAATGTCCAAACCAACTAACCTTGCGAGTCAAGTGTTTCTAAAAACATTAGTAAACTACCCTGCCCACACAGTCTTGCTGCAAACCTCCCCAACTTAAAATGACTGTGGAGAAAAATCTGACAAGCCATCCATGCGACCACTGAGCGAAGATGAAGAGAGAGATGACAGATTTTCGTATTATTTTTACATGTGGGTCTCTGTGGGTTAAGTGGGAGAGGCAGTGCAAGAAAGGTTGGTGTTCTGGAGATGTATAAAAAGAGACAACACCAAGCAGAGACACAGTGGTGTGTCTGACATTCTGACACAAACACACACGCTGAGACACACACACATACGTGTAAACTGGGTGTGTACCTGCTCCTCTCCAGACAGCTTCATACAGAGGTGATAATTAGCTCATGCTGTATGCTGGTTGACCCTACACATCAATGTTCAAAAGAATGAGCAGCCTGTTTGTCTCACAGCAAGGGCTTTTTTTTTAAGTGTGTGCTCAGATGGATGTGTGCTTACATGTGCTTGTGCATGTGTGCCTGTTTGTCCTGAAGCCCCGTTGAGGTTTGCACCGCCCTCCACGCGGCGTCTCCTCTCCTCTGACCCAGTCTGGAGGTGGCGAGGCTGAAGCAGCGCTCCTGCCTCCAGGGGACTCACTGAGTAACAGCACAGGCTGCTGGGCACGAAGCTGATGTCCACCCTGCTAGAACACAGACAGAAGCACACCAACAGAAGCTCCCACACATGGGGCGCAAAACAAAGAGGCATACAGCCACATACGCTGATCCTCTCCACCCCCTCTTCCTTTCTCCTCCACGCATGCATGAAGAGATGGGGAGCGAGACAGAGAGAGAGGAGAGGCAGCATTGATTTTTGCTTTATCGTTTCAGAAAACCTGTTTTCGTGGAGAAATCTGACGCTGAATTATTAATATCTTCATTCAATTTTGATGCCTTTCTCTTGTTGGAAAACTAGAAGTTCCTGAGTGAGGAGGCCCCGCATAACCTCCTGAACACATACTGGTACTGCTGCAGCTCCACCACCTCCGCCTGCATCCTCACACACACACATACACACACAGAGAGAGACATGTCTGTCTGTCTTTCACCTCCTGGCACTCCCTCCATCCTCTCTGGCCTGTGTGGGAGTGTGTGTGTGTATGTGCTGGAGAAATAGGAGGGGAAGAGAGATAGAGAGGGAGAATTAGATCATGTAATGAGAGCTGCTGGCAGTGTGACTAAATTGGCTAACTATAGCTAACAACATTACACACTGTCCATCTGGGGCCTAGCCTGTCCTCCCTCTGCTCCTCTTTGTATACTAGTAAAATCAGCCATGTAAAGGACTCCCTATCTCCTGGCCAGGGCCTTCCTCTTGAGAATAAAATGTAGAGCAAGCAGAAAATATTAGACAGTAAGGAGAAGTTGTATGTGCTGGATGGAAATTTGGCAAGCTCGGATAGTAAAGGAATACTAAATGCCTTTGAGATTTGCAGGTTCAGTGCCCCAATCAATATCTCCACGGTAGCTAAAATGTCAAATTTAAATTTTAATGTTAATTGAATGATTCCAATCCAGCAATCCGATACTCATTTGGCAATTACCATCCATGTATAGATTATTATATGGCGATTCATCTCTGCATGCTTTTCCTTTTCCTTTTGATCAGTAGTGGAAGAATCAGGGAATGCAGCCAGCACACTGTGCTGTATAAAGTCTGTTAAATCCTCTACCCTCTGCAGCGCCTCCCTGCTGTCTCTGTGTCCACAACTGGCAGCTCGCCTGGGTAGGAGGCCAGCGCCAGGCAATCTGTGCTCCAGCACCTATGCTGACCTAGCAGCTGCTGGACACCATGTGTGCCCAAGAATGTGGGCACTGGGCAGATGCTAAGAAGGAGGAGAGGATGGAGAGATGTTGCAGGAAAAGAAAGACAGAAGTAGAAGTTGAAACAGAAGGGCAGCAGTTGCTCTCTGGCTGAGCTGCGGCACTTGAAAGTCACGGCAGCATTCGCCCCAAAAGTTGCTCAGAGGCCACTAACTTCAACGCAGACACTGGATCGGGAGCTTAAATTGAATCTAGCTTTGTAGTAAAGTTATCTTTGACTGTACAGATGGAGTAGTGAATGGCTGTAATGCTGTAAAAAATTGAGGGAGGATGTTTTTCTGTTAGATGGGTGATTTGGAAGACCAAATGATAGATAGAGGTGCGGAGGGTCAGCGTAAGCATGGGTGGATAGCGGAGCTGAGTAGGTACGAGAGCAAAGAGGAGAAAGAAAGTAAAAGAAGAGAAAGAATGAAAGAGAGGGGATAATGGCCAAGGAGTAATAGCGCGAGGCTCCCAGGCAAAGATGAAATATTTGCAATTCCACTGGGTCCCTGGGCTGCAGGCTCTCACTCCATTTGTATGGAAATGAGTTTGTCTTTCTTTTTCTGAGCGCAGAGGAGACCAAAGGGAGGGCGAGAGGGATGGAGACGGAGGGAAGGTGGGCAAACTGACTGACTGTCAAGGATATTGTGATTCCTGCCAATGCTGTTGGAAAGCTGGGGCCCTGGTTGTTCCTCTGCGGCACATATGGATAAAATAAATCTATGTGTTTATGACAGACTGATCTATGCGCCTGTCGCAATGGGAGCCAGTTTGCTTGTTGTAAAGCCCTTTGTCTGTTATTGACAATTTTTTCTCACCAAGCTCTCTCTCTCTCTCTCTTTCTCTCTCTCTCTCTCTCTCTCTCACTCTCTATTTCTATCAGTGCCATCCTCCAGTCCAGGCCCACAGCTGGGACTACTCTGATCCTGGACCCAGGCCTGCTTTCTGCCAGATAATTGGCAGATGTTGTGGAAGGCCTCTGTTTTGCTATTTTCAGCTGCTCCTGTGTGTCTGCATGTGTGTATCAGCGTCTGTGTATGCATGTGTGTGCGCTGTGTGTGTTGAGCGATGCTGCCACACATGTATTCACGGCCAGCTGCTCATCTCTGCAACCCTGGGTGAGTGGGGAGAAGACATCCCATCTATGACACCCTCCACTTCTCTCTGTTTCTAC
>NTHP01000087.1:615283-633559 GCA_003416845.1 Oplegnathus fasciatus | reverse complement strand
TCCTCTCCCCTCCCCTCCCCTCCCTTTCCCTTCCTTTCTGAGTCACAGCCGCCAGCCACAAGTCTGCGTAGGTCTGAGTCATGCCTCAGCTCTCGTGAGATGGGCCCTGCTGTCTGCGAAACCACAGACATGAGATATGAGAAATGGGAAATGAGAGAACAAACAGACACACACGCTCACTTGCACAAACACTCACACATACACACCCCCACATACACATACACACACAAACACAAGGTTATATTCTTGTACCAGGAACATTCTGGGATGAATAAGCTTAGAGCCAGACTGGAGCACCTGTCTCTCACATTGAATGTTAGCTGCTGCAGTGAAGTGTCTGAGGCTTTGTGGGACACGAGTTTGATGAGGTTTTCATGAAGTTAAGTTTACTTTGCGCAACTTCTGGTCAATTGTGACTGTGTTTAGATCTCCATAAGATGTTTTCAATGCTCTTAAAACTATCAGAATCTTTTCAATCTGTTGACGAGCTTAAAGGAAACCTTATTTTTACATAAAGCAAGCCTGTGTAACTTTACTTGAACAGCAGCCACTGTGACCTAAAAAATGCTAAAAAGAAATTCTGCACGAGTGGCACTAGCAGAGAAGACTACAGTGGCCATGAGAGCTGCAACCTAAGAGAAGCACATGCAAATAGACAAAGCACAAGCAAAGAAATAAACCATTTTTACAACACATAGAAAGCATTAAAAATGCTGCAAGGTAAGACATACAGTACATTTGACAGCATATGCACAGCGAATACAAAGTGCACAAAAATCTGGCACAATACAATATGCATTTCCGGGAGACACTAAAAAAAACTGATGAATACGTCGACAGCTCCAATGCTAAAAGCTAACAATGTTTATTTTAGTTTAACCATTGGATTGCACAATTCATATATAGCTGGAGATATTGGCCACATGTAAAGTTAGCCTTTTAGTAATGACTAGCATGTTTGTCAGTTTTTATTGGGTTCAAACCTGTTTTTACAGGTTTTTACCTTTACACATAGTCTCACTTTAAGTGTGCAGTACGTCACCTTCAGTACGTTTCTTCAGTTCATCTGCCTTTCTTTCAGATTGTCTAGCACACTTACACTGTATGGGCACAATGTATTCAGAGACAAGAATGCATTCAGTGTTCTGTTGTGTTATATTGCTGATGACTCACTGCTGTTATAACACCCTCAGCATATCTTTTTGACACCCACTGAGACCCACTATGTATTTGTTAGTGTGTGCGTTTTGCCAACGTGATCCTATGTGTGTTTAAATCCAGAGGTTCAAGCCTAACGTTAGAACGAGGCTGGAAATTGTCATATGGGAATAAGGATTGAAATGGCTGTTTTTGTAAGTAGCCTAATACCAGAGTCTGAGGCAACAGCAAAGCAAACGCTAGAAGGGTTTTAGACCATAAAGCCGCTACCATGCACGGTATCATCTCTAAAGCAGAAACTGAGGAAGCTTTTCCAACTCGAGATCAAAGAACTTTACCTTGCTGATTAGAATGCAGGGCAGCTCAACTTTCAGATGCCGCGCTGCTACACCATTCTAGCATAAGAGGATTAGTGATCTGACTTGTTAAACTACACAACAAAACCACAATAACTAAGGATCAAAATGTGGAAACTTAGTTTGAAGTGTGGAGAGAGGTATCCATGTATGACATAAATAGATTGGGGGAGCTTGAAAAGTTTTTAGATGGGGGGCTTTGAAGTCTGTAGTCTAAATTCAACGTTACCGTTTGAATAGTTAGAAAATTAACTTCTGAAAAGGATTAAATTGTTTTGCTTTGATGTGAGCTACATTTACATACCCATACATGTCCCTCTCCCCTCATCAGATCCAATTTCAGTACAAATCTCCCACATCATCATTGGTCAGCGGCCCTGCCCTTTGAGGTCAGCTGCTTTTACCGGTCTGCACCCCACCATCCTGTGCATTCCCTCGATCGTCCTCAGCGCTCTGGCCAAAGGCCTGAGGCGATGGTCAAGAGCTATTGATCCTTGGAGGTGAGGGTTCACACTGGGGTAGCATTGCCAGGGGTCAAAGGTCAAAGCTGAGTGGGTCAAGTGAGATTGAATGTGCCCGCCTTGTTGCCAGGAGCCATGAAGGTCAGCTCGGCCCAGTTCATTCTGTGACCCCGGCTGGTCAATAGTGCCTCCCGTTCATCAATAGAACTCTGATTTGTCATTACATTTTTTAATTCGTAGGCTGCGCATATTATTCCCTTGAAGATAGAGGAATGGCCGTACAGATGCACACGTTACTCCCTGGGATTGATTTTGGATGGCAATCATCTTGACCTGCGGGCAGGGTGCTGGCAAGGGATTGGTCTTTGTCAATAGTTAACAATGGTTGCTGATTTGCTGTTGTTTTCAGTGTATATTCCTTCCAATTAAACTACATAGCTCATCTGCCAGGTCAGGAGGCCAATTGGAGATTTGCATGGATAGACATTTTTCATCAAATCCTTTGCCTTTCAACCTGCATCTAGGCAAAGCTTAAGGACGTGCCTCTTTCACAACCAGGCTTTTCCTCTTATCTTTGTAAAAGAAATAATATTAGCAAGTCTGATTCCAGTTTTAGTTGGAGGCTTTGAGTTTCTATAATTTCAGCTAAACTCTGATCGGTTGTTGATTTAGGGCAAAATTTTGGCATCCTTTCTCCAGACTGTCACAAGCAGTCCAAACTCCCTCGGAAAAGGCTGGGAAGTCATTCGTATTCCATGGGAATTCTCTGGCTGTCCCGCAGACACACACGTGTACACACCCAAACACACACCTACAGATACACAGAGCCTCTATCTCTCTCTCTCACACACACACAAACACACACACAACAGTGAGGGATGCTCACACAAGGCTGTTGGCTTGGGCACAGACCAGGGAAGGGAAGAGAGGCCGGAAGCGCGAGGAGGGAATGTGGGAGGGTATATTTGTGAACAGCGAAAAAATAAAGACAGATCTACAGAAAAGAGGTTACAACAGTTTGTGTACACAGATATTCAAAAAGAACACGCTGGATAAAAAAGTGCTGTGCCACTGATTCGGAGAGAGAATAGAAACCAGAAGGGGAAAGTGTTTATGGTAATTGTTTTTTTTTTCACCACTGAGTCACTGAAGACAGCACCGCAGTAAGAAAACAAGCTTCCCGCCTCTATATTTTCTTCTATATTAGCAATAATAAAAGCAATATAACATGTTGTACTTTTGGCTTGTACATTCACTCACAAATACTGCTGCGGACAGTCCCCCTCCTTTCCTTTTTCACTATTCTTTTTTTTAAAATCATCTTTCATTTATACTTGTGGCCCCCCTCTTTTCTCTCTCTCCTGCTCTGCCTGTCACTGCGCGGTGTGTGTAGGCAGCATTGTGATAGGAATAGATGTTCCCCCTAAGCAAGACCTGCAAGAGCCATTTGAAAAAATCAGCTTAATGGAGAACAGTAGGTAAGGAGTGGGCAGCTTGTACTTTTTTTCCCCGAGCCTTTTTCCTCTATTCTTTCTCTGCTGCTCCCACTGTCTGTCATTTGCTCCAGATCTCTGTCTTTTGCGCTCTGCCTCCCTTTCTCCGTTTTGTTTCCCTCTCCGTGCCCTCGTTTTCACCCCCGTCTTCGACTTGAGCTTGTCTTCCTCCACTCCAAATGTTTCTCTCTCAGGTGGCATATCCCTCCCATCTTCCCACCAGCTCTTCCTCACCTGCCACACTCTCCCTGCCTGGCCTCTCTCTGTCTATATCTGTGTCTATCTCTCGCACTCTCCACCCCCTCTCTTTGCTATATTTTTCTTTCACTTTTCTTTCTTTTATCTGGGCGCACATTCCTCTCCTCCCACACTTGAAATTCTCACTAAATGATTCCAAGTGTCTGGGCCCCGTGCCTCCCTGAGCAGGCAGCACAGCCACCACGTAGACACACACACACACATGTACGCACAGTTACACCCACAGAGAGATGTACGTAAGCACACACAAGTATCATTCTGGGTGCTGCAGAAAGGGGATAACAAAGTTAACAAAAGACATAGAGAGAGAAATGGGAGGTCTCTTTGTTCCATTCTGTAATAAGAATTACAGGCTTTTAGTAGATCCCAGTCATTTATTTTTATCAATCCATTCGTTAACCATCCATCCATCCATCCATCCATCCATCCAACTAGCAGAGATATCCTTTATTTTCTGTTGTTGTGTCCCAGTTTTATACTACACACTGATTCTAAGCAGGTTTTGAGTGTGTGTTCATGCTTGAAGAGTGACACAATTGCATACTCAAAGAGAACATACATACTAAATCATATTTATTTTTGAGTTTGCTATTGATGTAGGCTATTGTCCCACAATGCAATTCACAAACAGAGGAGCCAAAAAATGTCAAAAAAAATATATTAGCAATGGTGGTGAGACGGCTCCAGGAATATCTCTAAAAAACAAAAAGAAAGTATGAACTATTTCATTATTTCGAAACATTTTGGTTTTTTGTTTGGGAGGTTTATATGGCAGCAGCATTCCAAAGTCGCAGTTTCACTGACATCCATACAGTAGGTGTACTAACTGCAGGAAAACTAAGAGTCTACAGCCATGCTTGCAGCTCTGTGGGGCTGTACTTATACACAGTGGTGCTTTCAGCTAAAATACTAACGTCAGCATGCTAACATGCTTGTAATGACAATGCTAACTGGTTGATGTTTAATTGGTGTAATATTTACCATGTTCACAATATTAGTTTAGCGTGTTAGCATGCTATCGTTTACTAATGAGCACTAAACACAAAGTACAGCTGAGGCTGATGGAAATGTTTTGCAGGTATTTGGTCATAAAACAAAGATGAAATGTCAAATTTTGACTTGATAATGGAGCTAGATGAAAAGTTAAGTTATCACCAACGTTCCTACAATTCATCCTGGGGGAAACAAGAGAGTCTGTACCAAATCAACCAACCCATCCACTATTTGTCAAAGCATTTTACTCAGAGCTACAAAGGTCAGCCTCATGATGCCACTAAAGAAAAAGTTAGGGGATCACCTAAGTCATTAGGATTCATCATCTGGGGACCATGAATGTATGTACAAAGTTTCATGGCAATCCATGAAATAGTTGCTGGAATATTTCAGTGTGGAGAAAAGTGGCGGACCGCCAAATAGACTGGCATCACCATCCCTAAAGCTTTGCTGCTAACATGGCTATAAACAGTATATTGTAGTAGTATACTATTAGTATGCTGTATGAAAAACAGCTCGTTTCTGCAGTACCAGAGCAACCATATCATTCTGCTTCCTCAGACACACATGCTTCTCCAGTGTGAGCCACATATTTGTATTTTTATTGTCTAAAATGTTATTGTTTTGTAAATTAGAGCCAGCTAATAACAAAATATATTAAACCACAAGTTTTATTTTCATGGCAGTAATCATTTTTTATCTGATTAAATGTCACATTTTTCATTTGGTGAATAACTCATTTTCGAATGAAACTGTAAATAATGATGAAATCATAATTCTTTTCTCCATCTTGCATCATGCTCCCTCCCTCTAGACTGCTGTTTTCTGCTGCCTGTTTCTGTATTCTTTAAGACATCAATAATTCAGGCATGAAGTTGAGGATGAATTATTCACATGCTGATATCAGACATAAATGTGCTGCTCATGTTATGGGCCTGTACCCCACTTTTAAATTTAGCAAAAATAAAGGGGACTACCTGGGTGCCACAAAGTCAGCTCACATTCTAGCCACACTCCCACCCTCTTTCCTCCCGACTCTAGTCCTCTCACCTCTCTCTGCATTCTTCTCCCTGTCAGCCGTCCCATTTTCACTCCCTTCATACACATTCAATTCTCTTTCCATTCTTTCTTGTCACCTAGATTACATGCATGTAGAGCAAGGCGCTTCTGTTTGAAAGAGACAACACAGGGACAAGGATAAGTAGTGGTGGCTGAAAAAGGGATTTCACTGCCTATCCTCTCAGCACACAATGCAAGCCAACAATCCTACAAACTAATCCCATCGCTGCTTAAAACTCGAGGTGTAAAAACATTGGGGGGAGCCAGGCAGGAAGGCAGGCAAGCAACAGTAGCGATACAAAACACTCTGTCATTTCACTTTCTCTCTTTTTCCCAATTTTCTTACTTTCTCTGTTCCCCTGTCATTCTCTCCTTCTTTCTCTCTCAGTCTTTTTCTGTCTATTTCTCATTAAAACAGTGCTAGTGTGAGTCATAGGCTATTACTGTATTATCTAGCCTCTGGGTCTATTTAGACACACACTGCCTCCTTAACAACTGTTCACATTAATCATTTGATTCAGCATGACGCTAATTAGGATTTGTCAATACTATTAATCTGCTCATCCAGCCCTCATGTGGATTTGAATATCTCAGTGATTATGTAGACCAGCAGTTGATAAAGTATTACCTGTTTCCTGGCCAACACAAGTAAATGATGAGCAGTAGTGAGGAGGGAAACCACCATTCAGACAGAAAATCCTGTTCAGGTTCTTGTGTTGGCAACCACTCGCCACAAGGAAGTATTCCAGAGCGAGGCATGGAGTGTGTTTACATGCACAAGAGATATTAGAACCAGAGTAAAGTCTGATTACTGGGAGTGTAATGCAAACACATAAGAAAAAGTGAAAAGATTAAGCCAGCAACAAAGAAACTGCTTTCATATTACAACTTAAGTGAAGTAAATATACTCCCTCTGCTTTCTTTCTATATTTGCTACACTCATACTTTATACAATCCATCTGGGCAGTAATTCTGCTATCAAACACCTCAAACAGCAGGTGTTATTGGGTAATGTGAATAATGGATTGTTAGCTTAATGTGTATATCTACATTAAAATGAGCAGTCAGTTCAGGCAGAGCAACGAATTCGCACTTGCATTAGCTGCTTGGCATCAGCCGCTTCATTCATGCTTCCCAGTCACTGGCTCATTCAACAGCTGTTTGGCTACCAACTGACTGGTAACATCCAATCATAATAAAGAAGGTGAACAGTTCAGCCATTATAACCTGACACTTTTCATAAATGTGCTGATGCCAACGCTTTTGTTGCTGCAGCTCCCTAAGTCACCCCAAGCCTCCTCTTTATGTGTTAAGTGTTCGGTATTGTTGATTTAACTAAGATTTAATGTTCACATGTATGTTTAAAGGGGGGTTAGTAAGCCCAGCAGAATCCTGATGAGAACCTTTTCTGCCAAATCTAACCCAATTTGCAACCCTTTATTGCAACAATATGCATTTTAATTTTGCACTGTGGCTCTGCTCATGTGCTGCTCTGGAACAAATCTGAGTAAGCATGGCACAGACTGCCCCTGAGCTCGCGACACCTCCCCTCCCCTCCCCATCAGAGCCTGAGATACACAACTTTTACCGCACATCAATAGCAGGCAGCAGGGTAGCAACGAGGATACACAGCTCAGCGATGTTGTATGCAGACTGAATGAGCGCTGAATATTTATATCAATTTCCTAATGTTAGAGGTCGTGGACAAACATGATTGAAGGGTGTATGGAACATGTGACTATAAAATGACTGCTACTGATAGAATGCCTGCCTGAATTCCATAAATGTCAAATTCCTTGACACGAATGTTAATAGGTCATTTAAGTAAATATACTGATTGAATGCTTTCTCTATTTGCTTTTCTGAAACCTGATCTTTGACCTGTGGAGAAAATACTAAAATATAATTTTCTTCATTTTCTTCATCAGTAAAGCATCGAATTTCTACGATAAGGTGGATTTATAGTTCTGCGTTAAGGGGCTGATGCTGGTAGAGATGGCTGGAAGTGTATACAGTATGAAGGAGGTGGAAGAAAGGCTCATAATCTGCACCTTTTCAGTGTCACAGACCTAGCAAAGCCAGTTCCACTACAAACCTTCTGCTCACAATGACCACCGCTCTCTGTGACAGTTAATACGAGAACATAAATACAGTGACAGTGAATAGGTCCATATTCAGTAATGAAACAAGTTGAGTCTTCCCACCACCGTAAATATAACTTGACATTCATTTACAATCAATTAAAGTCAGTTAAAAGAGTGATTCTGTGAATATTTATGAATATTGTGATGGAACATGCTAGAGGTAGATGGATGATTAAATGAGCTGAGCCAAAATAATATTAGGAAATAAAACTCCTGCAGAAAGTAAAAACAGAAAAGAGCTAAAGAGCAACAAGAGAAACAGAGCCAAAGATGGAGCCGAGCAGAAGCTGCTTGAGAGATGAAAGGCCCAAAAAATCCACGCTGAAGGCTTCTCTAGTGTGTTTTTCTCCTTTGGAGGACTAGTTTGAAATGTACTTTACTCCACAGACGTGCAGATCTCTAGGGAGTGGGCCGAGGTGTGACAGAGCCAGACATTAAACAGAAGCTAGGCCAGGTTAGAGGGGCCAGGCGTGGGAGACAGGAGAGAGCCTGTGGGATAGAGTCCTGTGTAGGCACCAACTTAACCTGCCCCCCTCCCCCTCATCTCCAGTCCTATCTGCTCACCCACACACTCTCCTCCATCCCCACTCCCCCTCGCTCCTCTCCTCTATTTTCTCTCCATTGTATTCATCACCCTCTGCCCACACTGCAAACTCCATGCTGAGACAGAGAATAAGAGCTCTGCTTGTGTGTTTTGCTAAAAAGTGACATGTAAGAATGCGCTGCAGCACACCCCCTGACTGCCGGCGTTTCCATTCCACACTGAGGACAATTTGAAGTGGTCTGTACTGTTCTAAACAACATCAGCAGACATATACAGAGACAGCCAGAGAGGAGGGAGGGGAGCTAATCAGTCCCAGGCCAGTGTTTAGTAAATGCACACAGTCAGTGGTGAGAGGAGGCAGCTCTGTCAAAGCCAGCGGTACGTTAAACCTTGACAGAAAGACACGATGCAGTGCTGGAGAGACCAGACGGAGTCATACTATGTAATGTGAACTAGTGCATTCTGATTTACCTTGGCTCTCTATAAATTTTGATTACAATGGCAGTGTTTTTTTATTTATTACTACTGTAATGACCAATCTACTCCACAAGGATCATTAAAGATTTCCTTTTAGAGAACCAATACCTCCAGTATGAGTCACGGTGTGGTGGCCAAAGTTAGTTTCAGTCTAAAATCAAATTCACAAAACTCCTGTTGAGCGATCCTGAGAAGATTTTTTTAAAGCATTAAATTTCAGTGCATTAGTAAATTGAAAGGCGTTTAGCTTTGGTAGACCACTGACTAGAATGAATACACACACTTTGCTTTGCAGTCACAATATATCAGTCTGTGGTGATGAATAGATGACCTCTCTCTCAATGTCCAGGACCTAAGTTAACACAAAATACAGAAGAGCAGCAATGGCTTAATAATGTGCACACTCTCAAATGAAGAGGCACAAGGGCACAGACAGGGAAACAAAACAAAGGGAGGCAGAGAGCAGAAGACAGAGCTGTGGAGCAAATGACAGACAGTGGGAGCAGCAGAGAAAAAACAGAATAAAAAGCTGCACACTCCTTACTTACTGTTCTTCAGCATGGTAGATCTGGTAGAACAGAATGAGTTTTGAAGTTTTTGATGTTTAGGGTACAAATTTGTACTGATTGATCCTGAACTAAAGGTACACTTAAAGTGAAATACATCACATAAAGGGACATCCTGAGAAATATGCTTATTTGCTTTCTTGCCGCAAGTTAGATTAGAAGATCGATACCACTTTCACAGTCTGTATTGTAAATATGAAGCTACCACCAGCAGCTGGGTAGCTTAGCTTAACATACAGAGAGCTAATATGGCTCTACCAGAAGGTAACAAAATCCACCTACCAGCATCTCTAAAGCAAACAATTTAACATGTAATGTCTTGTTTGTTTAACCTGTACAAAAACCAAAGTGTAAAACAAGAACTGAACTATTTATTGGCTTGGAGCAGAACCTTCCTGGAGTTTCCACTGGTTGCCTATATGGCCAAGAAATAGGCCGGCACACCCAGGCTAGCTGTTTCCCCCTGTTTCCAGTTTATATGCTAAGCTAAGCTAACCGGCTGCTGGCTCCAGTTACATGATTACTGTATAT
This sequence comes from Oplegnathus fasciatus, assembly GCA_003416845.1. NCBI lineage: Eukaryota > Metazoa > Chordata > Actinopteri > Centrarchiformes > Oplegnathidae > Oplegnathus > Oplegnathus fasciatus. The sequence continues at coordinate 623,519 of NTHP01000087.1, read as the reverse complement.
GCATGAGAGTGGTATCAGTCTTCTCATTAACTCTCTGCAACAAAGCTAAAAAGCACAGGTGGTGGCCGCAGTGCATCTGGCTTGACCCTATAGGCAGTGCTGGTGGGTGGGAAGCCAGTTGGTCTTGGTTGGTAGTTGGTTGGCTGTCTGCACTGTCTTCTAAGTTTGAGGAGAAAGGGAAAAATGCCTAAGAAAAAAGGGAGAAAACATTTTCTAAACATTCACTCAACATTGTTTAGAGGTGTATTTTGGTCACTTGAGGTACATAAAGTAAGAGGTAGAAAAACACTACTGAAATGTACTTTAATAAGGTACTGCCCCAATGTCAGGCTTTTGTACCCTGAAAGGTACAAATCTAGTCTACCTTTTTCTTTGCCTTTTTTTTTTCTCGGAACTCTAGACATCCGTTTAAAGCCACTCTAATGTGAAGGTCATGCAGAAAGTGCCTGCGCCGTGAGTTAAAGGCCTGTGGTTGATGTGGTCAGCAGTTACTCCTCCTCTTCTAAACCAAACACAAAGGGCAGTGAGCGCTCTTTACAAACGGGGACAGTACCTCTCTTCTCTTTCTGCTCTGCTGCTTTTACAACACAACCCTCACCTCAGAAGAGCATTGTTCAGGTCAACCCTCTCTCTCCTTTCTGTTGCTGTTTTCACTCTTAATCTGTTGCTGCTTTAGACTCTTTTGTTCATTCATGTGCACTCATTGGTCAGTGATTAATAAAGTCTCATTCTCTCTGTCTTTTGCTTTCTCTGGGTATGTGTCAGCATAAAATCTGTACACTGTAGATGATAATATCTGTTAGAGAGAGAGAGAGCAGGAGAAAAGGTCAGAGCCAATAGGAAATGGCCCTGAGCCACAGGTTGGTCAGGTTGGGTGAGACACTGCTTGGCTGTCACCAAGTCCAAATTTAGCACAAGGCTAAGGAAATAACCTGAAGAGCAAATGTTTATCTTTATTATCCCCAGCCAACTCCTCTGTCGCATGTGATTACGTACTGGATTCTCAACAGTACGTCACATCTGCTCCCAGCGCCCTTTGCCTCACGAGGCAGACGCTCATGTGTGGCATAATCCCCATTCTGCTGGCCCAAGGCTGTTCAAGTTGTCTGCAGGTTGTCTGTGCTTGGTCTAAATGTGCTTATGTGTGTGTGAGTGTGGGAATGTTGTGACTAGTGTCCAGCATCCTCCTGTATAGCCAATGGCACTACACATCGCCACCTCAATCACTGAGAATTCCCACATCATCCCAGGAGGACGAGGGGGAACATACACACGATTCACATTTGTTACCAGGCACATTTACTCTACTGTGTGCGTGTGTGTCCACTCGCGTTGATGTGTGTGCGTGCGCCCTAGTGTGAGTGCTGCTATGCCACTCTGATCCCTGTCAGGGCCTTAAGCCAAGCCTGCGGCAGGTCCGGCAGCAAAACTCATAAAACTCTAGAAGTCTTTCCCAGTAATCAGACATGGACTGACACAGAGAGGAAGAGAGTGCTGGCAGTGTTCCTGCTCGCTGGTACATTAGTATTTTTCTACAGTCAGGAGGCAGCAGGTTGGCTGTCAGCACAGCACTCCCCACCCCCTCTTACAATCTGTGTCCATGAAGATGAAGGCAGATAAAATGCAGCGTGATGCAGCAAGACGCAAACTCGCAGACCTGCAGTCAGCAGTGATATGTCGCTGACGTCACACAGCAAGCTCACACCTCTCCTGACATACTTTCTGAAACATGCCCTGTGCCAAAAAACCACGCACATACACACCCAAACCCACATCACACAGAGTAGAATAACAGGCCTTGTCCCATCTCTGCTCTGTCCGAGGGGAGAGACGAATGATGGAGTGGAAACATAAACAGCAAAATCAACCATAAGGAGAGAGGATGGGAAAAGTATGGGAGGAGGGAATATAACTCACTTTGTTATGACACAAAACAACAGGCGGGGTGAAGAGAAAACATACAAAACTTAGGAATGAGAGACAGGAAAATGTTCAAATGAAAGGTAAACAAAGCCTGACAGCTAGAATAACATCCACAGCGGTTCCTTGACCGTACATGCGCTCCTCCTGCAAGAGCCTGCAATATCAATTTATGTTAGCAATCAAAAGCTCATAGGTGGAGAAGGAAATGGCGCTTCCTGAAAAACGACCAAAATAATGATTAAAGGAATAGTTTGATATTTTGAGAGATACACCTATTAGCTATCTTGCTGAAAGTTAGATGAGAAGATCGATACCACGCATCTGTCCTTTAGATATGAAGCTACAGCCAGGAGGCGGTTAGCTTAGCACGGCACAAAGACTGCTAGCTTGGCTCTGTCTAAAGATAACGAAATCCCCCTACCAGCACTTGTAGCGCAGTCAATTCCTTTTTTACACTTAAGTTTTTAGTATGAATTCAACAAACATGGTATAGCCTATTCTTTTGGGCAGAGCCAGACTAGCTGTTTGCCTCTGTGTCTAGTTTTTATGCTAAACTTATCTAGCTAAACTAACCATGTCCTGGCTGTACTCTCTTAGCTTGTGGCTTTAAGGGACTGATACGAGAGTGGGATCAATCTTCTCATCTAATTCGCTGCAAAACAGCGATTAAGAGTATTTCACAATAAGTTGAACCATCATCACGGAAATTAAGTATTGTTGATGTTTCATAGTGAATTAGTGGTGAACGGAGTATTTGGAATAATGGTGAAGGCCTTTTTTGTTTGACGGGGATCAAGTTTGTCCAGTCGGAGTTGAGATATGGGTGACAGCTGGGCCTCCCACAGCGCTCCAGAGAACAGACAGCACACTGATGCTTCCCGCTGTCGTAACACTCACGGGACCAACTCACCATTTGGCCGGCCGAGTCTGCCCAGCAACAATTAATGCTGAAATGTATGCTATGGCGCACGGGCTGTGTCATTTACCATGCGTTGCAATCTCTCTGGATTGATTGGAACAAAATCAATGTTGTTCAGGGACTGACTGCCAACATTTATAGAGTTGTCAGTGCAGCCTTCCTGTAGGGGAGTGGCATGGTGTACAACGGCTGTGTGGATGGTTTGTTTAAGGCTGGAGGCCTGTGGGTGTTGACACAGCTGCCAAGGGAGCAGAGATGAGATGAGGGAGACAGGGAAATTTGGGTAAAACCACTTTGAGCTCCGGGGTCAGGGGTAATGACGGCGAGGTGGAATGATGATGAGCGGCGAGGGGAAGTGAACATGTGTGTCGAAGTTTCAAACTGGGAAACACATTTGACTCTCAGAACATGATTTTGGTTCCTAAAAATACAACGGCCACAACTTATGTGCTGTGCAGTTGAAGACTATGTTTATATGTGTGGCATATGTGTGTGTGTGTGTGTGTGTGTGTGTGTGTGTGTGTGTGTGTGTGTTTATCTAGAGTTGTGGTGAGGAAGGACTGTTTTTATCATTATCAGCATTTATCCTTCAGGGTGACCCCTGGATCTCTCATCAGCAAACTCTGTGTTGTTGTGTGTGTGTGTTACTGCATGTGTGTGTCAGGGAGTTGTTTGTCCTCATCAGGATTAAAGGGCTTTTCAGTGAGAGGAAGCTTTAACGCTACTTAACCCGTGTTGCCTTAACCCTGCAGCCAACGACCTTTGTCTGTTCTCCGATCCTCGTACTTCCTGTTTCACACAACACAACTCTTGCCTCAGAAGATATGACAATGTACCCGAATATCTATGTGACAGTGGTTTAAGAGCAAAACACACTGTGATCACTTTTTAATGGGAAACACATGGAGTCTAACATGAATGCTGAGACACAGTGGAATAGTCCAACAGTGCCTTGTTTTGACTGAAAGGCTGTAGGCAAAGGGAGAAAAGTCTTTTTCTTAGATGATGTAACTGCTCTTTATTATGCAGTTACATCAACCCCCTCCACACACCACACACACACACACACACAATAAAGAGAATGCAGTCTTGTAGTCATAGGAGTCAGACGTTCACTGTTCCAAATACCAGGGGGCAGAAAGCAGTGGAAAGACCAGTCAGACCCAACACACTTACATAACATCACTCACAGACAGCAGCTCGTCTTCCACCTAAACACATAAACCCATCTCAGGAAACTGCAGCCAAACAGTCTCATTGTACTGTAGCTTGCAAACATGTAAAGGTCAAAGTGTTCGTCAGCTTTAAAAACGCACTGTTATACAGCATGTTAATACTGTGTTATTTCTGTAATTGCAGTGTCATTAACCAGACATGAAAGATCTGACGAAGTCATAAATTACTATATTATTGTATCTCAGTGGGTAACAGGTCTTAAGGAGTACACAGTGACTATTAAAGGCTCTAAATATGTCATTAAACAGGCATAAAAGCTGTATATGCCTCATAAGTCAGGCTCCTTTGCAGACAGATCATGATGAATGAATCTATTAGAAGTCTGTTAGAGTGAGACAAGATATACAATATTGACTTTACTTTTATTACTTTTGATGTACATTTATATTGTTACTTTTTTTTATTTCCTAACTACTTTATGTGTTGATTTATGCTGTTTTTGTGACATATTGTATTTGCAGAGTTTCCTATATATTTGGACCTGGGGAACTTCAATTCTGAACTGCATTTCCCGTGTGATCTTGCATGTCAAAGCACAGGTGTGCTCTATTTGATGTCATCATAAGCACATTTGTCCTGAGGAAAGTATGAATTAAACGCTTGGCGTTATTGTCTAATTCTTGCATTTCACAAGGCCTTCTTTTCTTCCTTACAGGGTTATAGGGTTATATGACATTCGAGGTGTTTTTTGAGGGTTAGCTTATTATTCATCAATATGGTTGCTATGACAGTGAAATACCAAGGTGCCTAGATAATTACCCATCTTAATTTCTGCTGATGACAGACATCACCCGTAGCTACACCACAGTCCAAAGTTTTGATTATCACCCCACAACATACACAACTGGATATAATGGCGCTAACCTAGAGTTCATTCTCATTTACCAATACCGATATTAAATATACGAAAACAGCTATGGTGGCGTGGGACCAGAATTATTGCTCTCAGTCAAATTAGCCTCTGGAAACTAATGTAATTATTTAGCACTTCAGTGGGCCATAGAGGCAGGGGGAGGTGGGGGGGGATGGCATGCTCGAGCTGACATGATTTCATGCAGAAAATGTATTCAACTGTCAATATCATTTAGATCTGTCCGGGAGAGCACTGGAGGCTGCAAGGAGGGGGTCACAGATTGCAGCTCAATCATAATGACTTTGTCTTCAATCTTCACTTCTTTGACGCTGCGGCCATGTATGTATCTATTGTGCATTGTATGTGACAGAAAAAATGGTCTTTAATTTCATATGAATATAAAACAACAAAACACACTGATTTCTTTTTGTGACAAACATGTTTTGGGTTGTTAGTGTTTGAATGATTTTATATGGTTTTAATGGATCTATTGTTCTTTTTAGGTTCTCTGAAAGCACTTGTCATCGCTCCCTGATGACTAAGGGATGGTCAAATCAATCTTCCGTTGCTCATCTCACAATTTCATCTCCGAGTGGTCATCATCCCACCCAAGATAACACCCCTCCAGATCTTTTCCAACCGCGACCTCTATTTGAACCCACGTCTTTGCAGGAACAAAGATATGACATCAGGGAAAATAAAAGGGAAAGACATTTTCATTCAGAGTGATCAGTGACCAGGACAGCAATAGTACTTATCTTCCTGGTCTGTGAGTTCAAGGCTGGCCAGAATGAACAGAGTGAGACAAGGATCAACAGAAGATGGAGGGACCAGCATGCAATCTCAGACTCTTGCAAACACTGTAGTGTTGATGCTGGTCGTTGGAGAAATTTAAAAAAAGAGAGAGGAAGAGTCGGTGTACAGACAGCGTCAACAAAGCAACCCTCTGCAGGAGAATGGATTCTATCTGTCATTTGCATGTTTAAGCTTGGAGCGTTAAAACCCACAAAGAGATATTTGCATTCTCTTTACAGTCATTTGCAAAGGCAATTCAGGAATGACAAGAGTGTCTGTTGTGAAAGAAGCATGCCTCCTGTTCACTGTCAAAAAGTTTTATTGGGGCCGTCTTATCGTTGGACTGATGGATTCACCTGTCGTGTCTGGTGTCACTTTGCCCCTGATTGTGCATTCCACTTTGTCTAACTTAAAGTATATGTTTGAGAGTTATGTAAGGTAGTAATGGATGTGTCTGTGAGTGTGTCTGTGTGTGTGTACTTTGTTCCCTTCGGGCTCTGTGAGTGTCCTGGCAATTATATTCAATTATGAGTGCTTCCTGCAGAGTTACAAGGAGGGATGGAGGGGAAGAGTCTCAGATGTGAGTGGAGAGAGAAAAAAGCAAGTGGAGGTAAAGATGAGATATTGTTGAAAGAGTGAACAGTATGAGCCCCTAGGCTGTCCTATAAACAGGCAGGACTCTGCATGTTATATGACTGTGAGAGTGCACTTTGTTATACTACACTAGAAACGTATATCTGCCATTTAGTTCCCCCCACATTTGAGAGGAAGACAGTTGATGTTACAGTTTATGTGTTGACATTTTAAACCTGCAGTTTCTACCCTGGAGCCTGGGTCTAAAAAAACTCAACAAAACAACAAACAAAAGGCGAAACCGCTGCAATAACTTCATGTTTAAATATTTGCAGTAGACATGTAAAGGTGATGACTTCGTGTCTAAAGAAGTACAGCTATAATCTGTTAGAGGGGATTTGTTTTAGTAAGAATAATGATGGCAATTGGTGATCTTGTTGAGGCACACTGTCTGAGAGTCAGCACACTCATGCTGCCCATGTGTTGAGTTCATAGCTACCGTGGAATGCCTTACACACCCATGTAACATGCAAATGTGTTTATGTGCAAAACATTTCCCACAGGAACAGCACACCCACAGCACATACTGAAAGCACTTTTGGTATCACAGTCGCAATGATGTATGCTCCAGCGATAATATCTTCTGGAATACACATCAAATTTGTAATAATTTTAAATCACACTACCGTGCCCATGATAAATGTTTTATTAATTTTTCTGTGTGACAATTAAGTTACGTTTCTCTACACCTTTATTCACAATCCTGCCCTTTCATTTATCATTTGCCAAGCTGTTATCACAGTATCTACAGCACACAAGGCCAAATCTACACATTGGTAGTTACTATTGATAGCTGGCATTGTGTTTGTACAGTAAGGCATGCATTTATATTTTAAAAGGGTTTGCAACCTTGACATTAGCATTGACTTTGAGCTACAAGAACAAAAGCGAGACGTGTGAATAAAAGCAAACAAACATTGGGTAAATCAGTACAAAGTAGTAAGAAGTATGTGTAGAATGCCTGCAGAACTGTAACTGCGTCTATAATAGTGAAATACGTATTTTCTGAAAATGATCCGCATTTCAAATGTATTTGGTAACATACTGTATATACCATCCCATTTAATCAAATGTATAGCTCCCTAAAAGCAAACTGCTAAAAATGATGCACTGCAGTGTGAACGTTAAACAGCAGCAAGGGATTATTGGATGTGTAGTAATGTAAGGTAAGGTGATCAACAAGCCAAACTCCTAAAAAGTTGTAGTCTGTAGTCTTTTTGTAAGTATTACTTGATATTGTTAAGTGAATTCATGAAATCTGTACTTTAAAACCCAAGTGCATACTTTGGCATGGAAGAGTGAATAATTAGTAAATTCCTCACACTATCAATTTCCCACTTTTTTCCTTTCCTCTCCTCTTCCTCTCCTTCGGTTTCTTTCACTCTTTTCCTCCGCACTGTTTTCTTCTCTTATTCTTCCACCCACACTAATCCTATTTTATTCAAGACATACTGTATAATATAACACAATATGCAGGACCTTGGCTCCGAGAGTGTTTCTAAGGGCCTCCTCATTGGCTAGGCCCCAGTTAGGGTTGAGTAGTCCATCGACTGCACCATCCACCATCTCTTATCCACCTGAGGCCATTGTGGGTGCTGACAGTGGCTGCGGCCAGGCTTGCGTCACTGGAGGGCTGAGAAAGGAACGTAAATGTCAGAGGAATTAGCTGCCTTGCCGGCGCCCACGGAGCCCGGCATGACAATGGGTGGGAGAGGAGAGAGGACAGTGGGTACAGTAGCTGTAGAGCATCTATAAGCCGTACGAATCCACACTGTTTTCAACTCACCTCTACTTCTCCCTCCCTCTCTCCTTGTTTTTCCTTTCTGTCTGTATTTCTTCTCTCTTGCCAACTCATTTCTTCCCTGCTTGCCCCCCCC
>NTHP01000087.1:563672-600997 GCA_003416845.1 Oplegnathus fasciatus | reverse complement strand
AAATAAATGTCTGTAAAGTCACTCGCCGAATGATGCAACACAATGGTGATTGAGCCTATGACCCACTGATGAAAGCCCTTGCGTTAGCAGTATTACGACCTGGGTGTGGGGAGCAACTTTTCCGGAAAAAGACAACGAAACAAAAATCTTCGCGATTACAACTTTAATGTGTAAGTAGCATTTTACAGTTGTAGCTGATCAAATTAAGACTAATTTCTTATACAGTATGGTGGTTTTAAATACAGTTAGTTTAATCCAATGGTTCCCACATTAGGAGGCAGGACCCCTCCAAGAGGTTACAGGGTAAATTTCAGGAGTCATGAAATAATAAAATGATCTGCTACACAAATTTTTTTTGTACTCATTTTTCTTTTCTCTAATCTTTGTTTTTTGTGAAATATCGAATCATTTCACCTCTGCGAGCCTCTAACAGTTATTTGATTTAAACAATCTGCCAAGTTCAGAGGAAGTTTAGTTGGAACTGCTGACAAATCATAGACATCTGACACGTGACAAGGGGCACCAACCAGACACTGCTTTTTTTGTAAGAGATTACAAGCCGAAAAGGTTTGGAACAACTGGTTTGAATATCTAACGGTTGCATTTTATACCCCTGTCAATTTTTTTTACATTATTATTGTCACTTTAGCTGTCAGTAAATTAACAAAAAAGTACAGTATTTCCCTGTGAAATGTACTATGTAGAAGTAGAAAGTATCATTAAATGAAAATACTCAAGTCAAGTATCTCAAAATTGCACTTGACTACTTGAGTAAATGTTTACACCAATGTACCGCAGATACATGTTATTACTTATTAGTAAGTAATTGCTGCAGTTTGGACAAACAATCAATTGCTTGTTCCACAGCATTAGGCAAACAGAGAGAGGAAGAGCGACGGTACATACTGTCTGAGATGACTGAGCTGTGACATGCTATGAAAATGAATTTCTCGATTGTGCAGTTTGCCCCTTTGCCTGGATCCCTTTTGTCAGCTTCAAAAAAATAGAAACTGGAGTCAGCGCGCTGCCAAAATACACCCAAGCATTCGCTAATGCAAACAAAAGGAGACGGCCCAGCGCTAGAAATCTGAGGAGGCACATAAATGTTTGCATGTATACGCTTCAAACAAACCTAATTGTAACGTGGGTTGTCAATTTAGAAATGTTATCTAAATGTCACATGAGGGAAAAGTCTGTTTTGGGAAATTGTCAGACAAATGCTGTCCAAAATCAATGTTTCATATTCACATAGTTTTCCACTGTGACTATTTTTTCACGCAGATGTGTTTATGTTTCTGATTCCTTCCATATTAGTTTCTCTCTTGTGTCCCTATCTCTCCCAAGTGTGGAGAGTTTTATTATTTTGTGACTGCATACGTTGGAAAACTAGCAACAACTATTACTTTAACATTCACAGTGACTTGCAGTCAGTAAATTAAGTTAAAGCAGCTATGACCAATATTTTTATATTAACAATGGATCACATGACAACGACCCACATAATTATCACCCGACTCTGCAGCTCCCTTCAGCTTTCCAGAGATTTAAACCAACTTTCAGCTCGTTGTTGGGGGTTTTTACCGACTACAACTTTACTGTTTTGGTTAAGTCTCACTGCACTCATCAGTTACGTTTTTGAGCCACAGCAGCTAGCGATGATAAAGCTCTAAATACTCACTATACACTACCTGCCCACCTGCCCAGCACCAAACAACAGCCAGACAAAGTTAGCATATAGCTGGTGAACCTAGTGGAGCATTTAGCAGCTAAACAGACAGATGCTTAACTCAGGAGTTGGTGGAGACCAAAAACAGAGATAAAAGAAGAGTGAATATTAGACTTGCATTCATCAGGTGGCCAGAAAGAGGACTCCAAATGAATGATAATGTTGCTCCATAACTGCTGCGTGTCTAAGGGCAACTTTTTGCTAACAAGTTCGTCTTATCAACTTATCTGTCAGCGTTGTGTTTAGAGCTTGTTTCTGCTGCCCCCAAGTGGCCAAGAAATCTGTTATTGCAGGGTTAACAAAAGATTATAACAAAAGATAATCTGAGATGTAAATTATGACGTTTTCTGTAAATAATTCTATATAATAGCTGTCAGTGTTGTACAGTTCAAGAGTTCCCATCCAATCCTGCCTGCGTTATTATTCTTAACTGCAGACAGAAAAGCAGAACTTGTTATGGAACATTTTTAACTAATCTTGAGATCCCTGCTTATAAAAGCAGCCCTTCTTCAGGAAATAAACATTTGTTTCCTTAAAATAAAGATTGGTGAACCTATATTTTTCAAAGCTAACACACTTTTTTGGAAATCATCATTTCATTGATTCTACATCAAAAGAGGAAACACCTTATCTGTAATCTGTGCCTCGCTGGCCATTTTAATAAGCAAACTCCCTCTTCTACCACCCACCACATCAGTCCTCTTTATCGCCCCTCAGTACTTTCGCCCCACCCTAACACACACACACACACACACATGCACAAACATTTGCGTGGCTCATTAATTAAAAGCACAAACAATTTACGGAAGTCGGCTCCTCCAGCTTCCAGAGGTAGGGGCTTTTTTCTTTTTTTTTTTCCTCTCCATTTGTGGAGGAATGTTTGGGTGAGCTGAGCCTTCTTGTTAATGTAAATAATTTACCTTTACCTTTATCCTGATGGAATCTTAATTGTGCCTCCTCGGCTCGCCTCGCAGCAATTCATCAACGTCCTCCTTGACCAGAAAAAGATGCGCTGCCTGTCGTTCGAGAGGGAGAAAAAAAATCTAGCACTTTGAAACAAAGTAAGAGGGCGCGCAGACAATGGGAGGCACACACACATGGAAAAGAAACGCGCACACACACTGGTGTAGATTAATGACAACTCTCCACCAATTAAATGAGTGCTTGTTGTTTTCATCTGATGCTGCTGGTCATCTATTGTCTCTGGATATTGATCTTTATTTCAATGGAGCAAATACAACAGAGAACAATAAGAGCATTACGGACTGGGGCCATGTTAGCTGAGAACATTTGGAGCTTTATTGGCGAATCCATTCATTCCAGCGCAAGGTATTCATTATACTGTGAGACTGATAAATGCAAAGATGAGCTGCATGCACATATGGGGCTGGAAGCCATTCAGAGGGCAAGATACCGCCTGTGTGCATGTGTGTGCGTTTCTGTTTATTTGAGTGTGTGCAAGGGGAGGGTCGGACTGGTGGAGGAGGCGAGGGGGAGGGGTCGACTCTTTATTTTTCATTCTTGGCATATCAGCCTTGGAGGGCCTCGGTGGTGCAATAAAAAGCCATGCATCTCGGTCACGTGACCCGCAGAGTGTAATTGCTAGCCTCTCGGCTCGAAATGAAAGCAGCGTTCGGCCATTTCTCAACACACAGGGCTAAAACGAGACCGCAAAAACCCACCACTTCCCTTAGTGAGAAATGTCCCTGCACTCCCACAGCCTGCGCTCTTTACCAGAAGCAGCAGCAGTCGCTGACAAGGCAACAGTGGCTGTGTATGTGTGCGTGTGTGTATGTACACAGGCAGGCCTACGCTGGTCTTAATTATGTTGCACTGTGGAGTCACAAGCCAATTATTTGCCCTTTCAAAGCTTTAGAACATACTCAGAAAGAGAAGTACAAGAGGTGCATATTTTTAGGAGAGCTAAAGTACACAGATGTGCTGTCACAGCTACATTTTTGGCCTACATGAGACCACAAGTTACCTTTTCATTCATAGTTGTGATTTTAGAAGTATGACTGGGTGGTACAAAAGTAGAACAGCCTCCATTAATACCAAAAAGATTTCCACTGATGACCATTACAATTTCAAATTTGAAATGACTGTAAAGGTGTATATTTCTCTTTCTCTTCTGCTGTATACACATCAGTGCAATATGCCCTGACTGAAAGAAATAAATATGAAAGTGCTAATGAGGTCAGAGGTCAATTGTGTGTGTGCATGAGTATTTGTGAGGGAGCGAGAGAGAGGGGCAAGCGTGCGTCTGGGGGACAGGTGACATAGTGTGTGTGTCCTGGTGATGAAGGGTCAGTTAAGGGTCACAGTGATCCAGTTATGCTAACCTTTCCTCTCCATTGATCCCTCTGATTCCTCTGATGCACTGCTGTTTCTATATTGACATCTAACCATACAGACGAATGCTGGAAGGCATACAGTCTTCCAGTGTCTGAGCTCTTTATTGAGCCATGCGAGAGACGCTAATGACCAGGATAGCTTCCAGCAAGCCTGCGTGCCGTTCTCCTCCACCTATTTTGACCCCTGTTTTCATCTCACGTACGATCGCTCAAGGCCACGATGTCATCAAGACCATACGTCTGTCTTTCAGTCTTTTTATCAATACTCACCTCTGTCTTTCTCCAATTTGTCTTTTCTTCTCCTTCTCACTCCAACTATAGTTTCCATTTCCCTAGCTGTCTCTCTGCCCCTCCTCCCTCCTTTCCTGTGTTTCCCCGCCCTGCACACCTGCTCAGGGACCCAGCCCTGTGCCTCCCAGCTTGGGCAGGGTGGAGAACAGACGGCCCCTGTGTTTTCTGATAATCATCACATAGCTTGCATGCCTGCTCCTCTTCTCTCTCTCCCTCTCTCTCGCTCTCTGTTCTTTCTCCTCTCCTCTGTGCCCCGCCTGCCAGCTTACCTCAGCCAAGCCTATAACCGCCCCCACCCCCGCTCCCCAGCTCCCCCTCGCTGCATCTGCTGTGCCATACATCAGCCGTCTGACAGGCTCACTCAGCACCCACAATGCCTTGGTCTCATTCTTTTCACCTTTCGTCATCGGTTTCATCAATTGCAGCTGTCAATGGCAAAACAGACATCTAGGATAAGTCTTCTCTTCCAGGAAGTCAGTGATACACATTTAAAGGAATAGTTCAACATTTTGGGAAATATGCTGATTTGATTTCTTGCAGAGAGTTAGATATGTAGATTGTTATATTTGTCTTATATTCATCTCTTAAATATAAGGCTAATTCGAGCAGCCGGTTAGCTTAGCTTAGCATAAAGACTGGAAACAGCTAGCCTGACTCTGTCCAAAGTTAACCCTAGAATGCATAATGGGGGCCTTTTAGGCCCGCACTGTGATTTGTTTTTGTATATCTTGCCAATAAATGCATTTCTCTGCTTGATATTCCATTAATTCCTCAGCAATGTTGTTCTGAATGATCATCATTTTTAATTTTATAATTATATTATTTGGTTTTCGAAAAAAACAGGTTTAAGTATCTCTACCCCAAGTTTTCATAATGGGGGCCTAAAAAGCCCCCCATTCATTTTCTCTGAGAATTCCATCAGAAGCTTTGATCTTTGCTGTGCCGCTGTCAGAAACTTATTAACTTTGATCAAAAACATACACAAACTCTACAAACTCTTCACCACTCTGCACTCTACACTTTCACACTTAAGCTTTGCTACTTCATGTAAAGGTAAGTTTTACTTTTTTTCACATTATATATTTGTTNGGGATTGTTGATGTGAATGAAGAGTCTGAGTAATAATAAATAATACGTTGACTACACTCACATCCTGAACACATACATGGTTTTTTGAGGGTTTTTTGGTAATAAAATAGATATGATTGAAATAATTAAAGACAAGGTGAAATGTTATGGTAATTAACTGTTGAAGTAATGTGTTAGTTTTTGCATTGAACATAGTGTTTTTATTTTTGTAAAATTGTTTTAAAGGTATTAAATAAATATATTTTAATCATTTGAGGCTTTGTCATGAGTAAAAGATAAAATCTAAATCATTTGAAACCTCTAAAGTTCAATAATTAACACTTTATACACATGAATATAACATGTTAGTGAGTTAGTGTGTCAGTTATTAGTGAGCTTTAGACATTTTTTTTTACCTTTGGACAGAGCCAGGCTACCTGTTTCCCCATGTTTCCAGTCTTTATGCTAAGCTAAGCTAAGCTAACACGTTATATCTTATTTAATCCATACAAATAATGAGGTGTAAAAATGTCGATTTTACAGAGGATTTAGTGTAGTCGCAGAAATAAATAGTCCAGCAACCCCCATAAAACCACAAATCATGTCATTTGGTGTCATGGTGCTGGTAGTCAGGTTTGGTTACCTTTGGTCAGAGCCAGGCTATCTGTTTTCCCCCTGTTTCAAGTCTTTATGCTAAGCTAAGCTAACCAGCTGCTGACTATAGCCTTATATTTAAGCTACAAATATGAGAGTGATCTTCTCATCTAACTCAGTAAGAAAGCGAATAAGCGTCTGTCTTTCTTTCTTTCTGCTCCTCAACCCCACCTTTCTCCTCACCTAAGGCTTTCCACCTCTTAACCCTGACACTCTTTTTCCTCTGCCCCTCCACCCCCCCTCTCCCACCATGCCTGTGTCTCGGTGCAGGTGTTCCCATTGCCGGGGGTGAAAAGCAAAGAAGCAAGAGGAGGCTGAGCTCCGCTTCATTCAGCTATTGAGCTAATGGTTCCTCATTCACCACCCACACTGCTTATTAGGCCTGCTCTAAATAACCGAAAAAAGAAACACAGAAGCGGCAGTCGGTTCCCTCCCAAATGCTATTCACAGATCCCACACTGCGTATTACTCCGACGGCTACATGAGCGAGGATATCAGCTCTCGGTGTCATTATTTGATCAAGTGGTTCTCACTCATGCAGTGGTCTGTGTAGTTAGTACTTGAGGGAATGAACACCCCTGTGGGCCCCTCTAAGCATCTATTGTGTCTGTGTAAAGAAACCCCTATGGAACAGGGGGCCCCATTGTAGAAGAAATTGTTCATTTATTAATTCATGCTATCAGGTTGCCGGGTTTCATGTTTTACAAAAAGCGCCAGCAATGGCAGATTAGTTATCAACACCAGCTGTCCAGACTAGACTGGCTAGACTCTCTCGATCCCCTCCTACTCCGCCTACAGTTCCTGATGTACCATCCTATCTGTGTTCTTATCTGTTTATCTTCGCTTTGCTATCCTTTTCCACCCTCCCCACCTCTTCGTCCTGTGTACTCTGTGGCATTAAGGTCTGGATCAGGCAGATGGACAGAGCCTTAGATCAATCAGAGAGATCAATACTTCCAGACTGGCTGAGACTATCTGTGCAGACTGACGGACATCTGACGGCTCTGATCCGGTCCAGTCTGGGCTAGTTTCCTCTGGTCATGGATCGGCTTAGTTTAGCTTGGTTTGGTTTAAGTCCTGTCTGGTCTTGTTCAGGTCTGACATGTTAGGATTTCAGTTTGAAATGTTATACAGTGTGTGAACAAATGCAGTTTCCAATTCATCAATCAATATTTGAACAAGAACTGACTTTTGAGGGCACACATCTTAAGATTTCTTTTACATTAACATTAAAAATAGCGTATGATATGCTTTTATCCCTTGCTAGTATGTTTTTCCTTCAACATTAATTTATTCTACACGTGTCTGTTCTAAACATATAAATCAGCACCAAAATGATAGATGGCTGGATGGATCAGATGAATGCAACAATAGTTGCACACGTTACCTCTTCTCGCTCTTCATTCACAAGTCATTAAGTCAAAAGACAGCTCTGCTAAATGTCAAAAAGCTGCAGGGGGGAAACCACAGAGAGAACCTGGTTTCATTGTTATGCTCTTTGATTATTCACAGGTCAAGTGGAAAGTCTGTCTTCATCCTCTGAAAATAACCTTTTCCCTTAGAAAATTGGTATATACTGTATTTTGTAATTGCCCTGCACCAAGAGGAAGGCTTGCAGATGAATGAGGATAGAGTTGCCACTTGACATCACCTCTGATATTCTCATTTTCTCTCCCCCTGAACATAAAGTTCAGACAAGGCTGAACAGAAGAACACGCTGACAAAAAGCAGACTGAATGTTGGCTTGCATCCCTCCCCACCTGCCCGCCACCCCCCATCCATGCAGCACTGCTCGTTCTAGGTCAGTTTTTTGATGATAGACAGTGACAGAGCCGAGCAGAGCTTCACGGTTCCTGCCTGTCTTCCGGCTGCAGCGTCTGGTGTGTGTTTGATGTAGTCCAGGCTCACCGCCGGCCCCGTCTCTGACTGTTGGCCCATGACACCAAACTCAGACAGAGCTGAAATCTGGAGGGGAGGAAGGAAGGAAGCGCACTTCCAAGACAGACAACTCAGAAAGAAAAACAACAGCCAGTCATCACTCAGTCAGTGCTTATACATTGTGACATAGTTCAAGGGCTTTACCGAGTTGTTTTTGATGGAAAGAAGAAAAGCAGAATAAAGATAAAATGGAAATAAATTTGATGCGGTGGCCATTTCCAAAAATAGAAATAATTCCTCCTATTTCACAGAAAACACAGTTTTTTAAACTCTTGCAAGTGGCACGGCTCTTGGGATCCTGTTAAATATCTCAACATCTACTACATGGATCGGCACAGACTTTGATATAAACATTCATGGTGCCCAGAGGATGAATCGTAATTACTTTGGTGATCTCTGATTTTTCGACTTGCGCCACCATGAGGTTGAGGTTTGTGTTTTTGAGTAAAATGTCTCAACAACTATGGGACCAATTAAACTAAATTTTTTAAGACATTCATGTTCCCCTCAGAAAAACTGTAATAACTTTGATGATCCCCTGACTTTTCATGGAGCACCATCATCAGGTCAAATCTTTTATTTGCCCAATTTGTTGGTAGTTTATCAATGCTGGAGTATCTCAGTAAAGGTGTGATATCAATCGTATTGCTTACTTTTATCCCAGAAATCTCTAATGTCACAAATTACTAACTAGATATTGGTGAACAATTTTGTAATAACAACCTCCAGATATCAGAAGGAAGTCGAGCAATTCAAAAACTTCAGAGATTGCAGAAAAGTTACCTTTTGGTAGGCCTATTGTCATTGCTTTGATTTAATCAACTTACATGATGAAGATCATCACTGCCATTTTTGCTACCCTGATCACAGACCAGAGAAGCCACTGCATTATTTTTAATGAAGGCTAAATGAGCATTAAATGGTCGTGATCTGGGGCATTATAGAAAAGTAATATTACAAGAAATGTAACAAATTACCACTCCCTAGGAGTAATAATATTTTTATAAAGTGAATAACTAGAAATTAGTATTAAATTATGTTTTAATGCTTGCCAGAGGCTTGAGAATCTACATATGCTGATATTGAACAAGTTTTTCATTAAAGAGCTGCATATGCCTGACTTGCCTGTAGCAGTAACCTTTATAAGTAAGTCACTGCTCTCGCTCAATGTGTCATCCGGTGTAGTTTTTGTTGACTTTAATTTTCGGCAATTCAAATTGCTCGTAGAAACGTTTTTCTGTTATTTAAACATATTTCTTCATTTTCATCCAGACAGACCTTCTGTGGTTAAAACATGGATATAATAACAGTGGATGATGTTTGGAGTGGATCCACACATAACAGCTCATTCCAACTTCAGTTCCTCAACCAGTGTCTTCTTTGCTACTATCACAGGCATTTTTGCAAGTTGAAAGGAGTTTTACAGACTTACAACTGGCTGCTCCACCACACAATTACACAATGAACTGTTCACTAAAATAGGTAGAATTGATTGAGGCTGGGCATTTGTCATTGGAGGGATTGGAGGAGCTACAGCTGAAGGTGAGCATACCTTTAAATAAATAAAGATGGCAATATCCTGCCATTATACTTACTACGTTTGTAGGCAAGATTAAAGCAACAGTTGGATGAAGAGATTGATACCACACTCATATCTGTACAGTAAATATGAAGCTACAGCCGGGAGCTGGTTAGCTTAGCTTAGCATAAAGACTGGAAACAGGGTAAACAGCTAGCCTGGCTATTTCCAAAGGTAACAAAATCCACCTATGCTCTTCTAAAGCCTGAAGTTCCCACTGGTTCTCTGGCAATGTCACATCGACAACAAGATACCAGGAAGTCACTGCTCTCAGCCAAGAAATAGTCTGGCCCTAAACCCCCATAAAACCACAACTTGAAGTTTTCTTGGTATGGACTTGACAAGATTTAACGTCCTTCATACATAGTAATGCATCAGTAATAATAATCCAATAATATAACACTGACATGAGTCATCCTGCTGCATACTGAGTACTTTTACTTTCAATAATTTAAGCAAATTTTCTCAAATTTTCTGTACTCAAGTTAAACTCTGAAAGCAGGACTTTTACTTGCAGTGTAGTATTTTTACATTATGGTATTGATACTTTTACTTCTTAATCTTAATACTTCTTTCACTACTGAGTTACAGTATAATGTGTTTTAAGTGTAGTAATTATGTCGTACTGAGCTGTTGATAGGACACTAATGAATTTTAATTGTTGTACTGTCACTTGTCGATATGCTCGCAGCTTGAATGAGTGTTTTCCTTCTGTTCTGTAAAAGCCTCAGAGACATGGGCTCATACCTAACAGCAATCTTGCATATTCACAGAGGAGGATAGGAAAATAGAAGGATAAAAAAGTGGTGGCTGTTGTCATCATTCATATTTCACTAAATATAAATTAGGCAAACTATTACAATGGTACTCACTTCTGTACTGTTGTACTGCATAGTAGCATAAGCTAGTGAGTTCTACATACTAAATGTCTCAATCTTTAAATAAAATACCATCAAAGTTCCAAGGAGATGGTACTATAGGTACTATAGATAAACTAAGTGGAAACTCTTACTACTTTCAGCCCCTGTAAGGTTGTGTTTGACCACATTTCCTGTGGCTATGTGAGATTAGTGTTAGTGATATTTTTTGCAGCAGCTAAATTTACCCCCACTGTGTTATTGTTAAAGGGCCTTGGCAAAAGACACACTGTATACTGAAAGAGACATGTAAATACACTGTCAGCACGCACGTTTGTATTCTTAGAGCATTTAAATTTCCCCCTGGGCACTTCTAAAACTGTCATGTGATGAGGGTTTGGCTGAAGGTCGTGATGTGAGTCACAAAGCAGAGCGGGCTCGTGTTTCCTGCCAGGGGAGTCGGCAAGTGTTTCATGCTTCCTTGCTGGGACAGGAAGTGGAGGGGTAAACAGAGGGAATCCCACATGCTGACGAGGAAACTCCACAGTGCCGTCCTACACTCACCCCGCGGGGACTCTTGAGACTACCTCCTGTCTTTTTCTCTCTCCCCCATACACACACACACACACACACACACACGTACACGCATGGATGCATTGCTACCCACTTAAGTACATATGTGCAGGCACAGAATCCCTCATGTCCTCTGTTTGAGACAATGGATTTCTGTGAAGCGTCTGGCAGAGATAAGAATTTAAATCGCATTTGTTCTTTAAAGATTTTTGCTTTGTTCCATTCAGTAACTTCTGCGGATATCCACTTTCCGAGCTTTGTTTTAGAATGCACAGCATGAAGCGTGGTAATTTATGTATGTGCTTGTTGTGAGGGCTTATGTCTCTTTGACAAGGAACATTACTGTGCACTGAAAAAAAAAAGAGCTGCAAGGGGAAAAAAGAGTGACTCTGATATGCTTTGAACATGATCACCATCGTGATGCAATAATGTGCAACGTGCCCTTTCAAAATCTTCAGGGGAATTAGCCCAGTTTGTGAAATGTCATAGCCATTGCTCACCTTGGCGTAGCGCTTTCTCCCCTGTTAGCATGTGACCTTATTTCTCTTATCTGCAGCAGCCATGCAGGACCTCCGCTCATCTGTTTTTGTGTCAGTCATTTATGGTGCGCCAAAATATTTTCGGTAAGCATCTGGGTCTGAGGCTTTGCTGTGCTGACGTGTGTATGTTCAGGCACTTGTTTGAACGTGTGGTTGCCATTTTGTTTTCACAACAGTGTAATACCGCGATCTGCCTAATGGGAAAGTGATATGGAGCCTCCTGAATATTTGATGTTAATGTAACAGGAAAGTCATAAAAGCTTTTCAGATCTCAATTTATCCAGTGAAAGCGGTCATTGATTTAACCTGCAAATTTATAGATGGCCCCTTCCTGCCCCCCACCCAGTTCACCACAGTGAATGTTATGCCCGTAAATCGCACATCCAAATCACAATGAGGATTTTTTTTTCTTCCACAATTTATATTCCAAGGGGCTTAACTATCTCATTTGAATTATTTACTTGTGGGTTTGATGGAGAGACTGGGGAGCAACTATTGATCTGGAAGATTTAGAGCCTGTTGGCTAAGCTAAATGGCAGCATGTGATGGTTAGTGGAAGCGTTGGGGGGTCTGGTTGTCAATTCTTCATACAAAATATGCAAAGAAGAGTTATATAAATAGGTGGAGCAGAGGCAAAATCCATCTATTTTCCATTTAAGTCATTTCTCAAAATATACTTTTACCAAAGGCCAAGAAAACAGGACTAATTCAACCAAACATTTCACGCTGACAGATTTTCATAAAAGAGGCTTCTTGAGCATTGACAAAGCTGTCACAACAGATTTTGGGTTGTATTTTTTCAACCCAAGCAGCACCTTCATCAAAAGCTCACTCCGCCTGTACAGTATTATGTGTTGTGCAGAAGGTCTCGGGCAGCAGATGTAACGGAGGGTCGCCACTAAAGGCCTAAGGCCACCGACCCGAATACTGGCACAGACTGCCACATTTCTGTGATGATGATGATGATCCAAGGAATCGTGCATGTGGGTCAATGAGCGCCTGCCAGGGCTGCACAGAGGGAGGATGGGGAGGGGGGGTGGGTGGGGGAACTGGGATCAATATATAATATCTTACAAATTGAATTCGACCTGGATCGACCCAGAGGGCGTGTGTGACCGGCTGAGAACTGTGGACGAGTGCACAGTAAATCCTACTGATCAGTACAGAGGGTAGAGAGGAGGGGGTGGAAGGAGGGTGGAAGGAGGGTGGGGCGTCCTCTCACAGGGGCGTCTGCTCAGGGGAAGGAGGCGTGAAGATTTGGGTTTAGAGGGGTGATGGAAAGGAGTGAATATGAAGCATGAGGGGTGATGGAGTGAGGGGAAGAGACAGAGGTAGTATCGGTTTATCACCTCCAGTCAGGGGGGTTACTCACTTCTCGCCGTCATTATCTTCAAGAGGCTTCACCCCCAATCTGTCTCTATAATGGTGGGCTTGTTTGGACACGGTCAATTTTATAGTCTCATCCGATCTCTTCAAATGTCCATTTGTGTCTACGTGAGTCTGTGTGTGTCCATGCATGTGTGTTCAGACACAATGGAGCAATATTCTTGCATTTCAAACTAGCTTTAAAGCTAAAGTTCAACATTTTGGCAATCAAGATTACCCGCTTTCTGGTGGAAAGTGAAATGAGAGGGTTAATACCACTCTCATGTCTGTCCATTCAAAATAAGGCTACAGCTGGCTAGCTTAGCTTAGCACGAAGACTGGGGGAAACAGCTAACCTGGCTCTGTCCAAAGGTAACAAATTCTGCCTACTAGCACCTCTAAAGCTATGTTATACTTCATTGTTTTATCCACACAAAAACCAGTGTAAAAATGTTTGTGGGGTTATGCATGTTTTCTATTTCTTGGCTAGGAGTTGTTGCCTGGTGGTGGTAGGTGGATTTTGTTATACCTTCAGACAGAGCCAGGCTAGCTGTTTCCATCTGTTTCCACTCTTTATGTTAAGCTAAGCTACCCGGCTGCTGGCTCCAATGACATATCAACCGTACAGACATGAGATGGTAACATCTAACTCTCCACCAAAAAGCGAATAAATGTAAAATGTCAAACTATGGCTTTAAATGTAAACAGTGCAATGCATAAGCTCAAGTGTGTGATATATTTTGCTTTATAATTATGTTACCAATATAAGCAAATTAATCAGTTTGAACTGTTATACATATTTGTGTTCCATGAACGTCAGTTAGTCAAACATGAAAAACTATTCTGATAAAAGTCTCCTCTCCTTTGCAGTAATGTGTAATTTACACATGTTGGTTGGTTAAATTGTTATTTTAAGTGGTTAAAATAACCAGAAACACCTCTGTGCCCTTTTTCTGAAACACACTCGAAAGTTATCTCCACAAGCGCAAAACAACCTAGGTTTCACACTATTATTCGGCAAATGATCATTTTTTCTCAAAACAAAAACAAGCCTGGGGTACACTGTTCCCCTGCTTTCATTTTTGTAAATGGCAGTTGGTTTGCAGAGAAACCAAAGGGAAAGAGCCAGTCAGAGCCATAAAAGGTAATTCACCTACATGATGTCTGCTGTGTCACTCACGTGGTCTGACTGCTCACAAGCAAAGGCCGAGGTCAAAGTGAAAAACAATCTGTACAGCGGAAAAGCTCTCTGTCAATTCTAACCCAGAAGGCCGTTTGGTATTGCCCCGGCTCCGGTGACACAGGGGCCGATGTGTGGGTGTCGTTTACATGGGAGGCTCTGCATACAGCCGGCCTGCTGAGGTTGAGGGCACATTTATTTGAATCTGTCTAATTGACATGTTGGGATCGATGGGGGAACAGAAAGCCTCTCTACAGAGTCCGCCAATACAGAGCCGGTCCCCTGGGCCCCCACACGCTGGGGCCCGCCACCCTATCAGTCACAACCATAGCACTGAACTAAAAGACACCCCTCACCCCCTCCTCACATCACTTAAACACACACAGATGGAAGCACATACACACACATAGACTGGGAAACAGACACCAAACGACCACCGCAGACACACATATACACACAGACAATCAAACACACAAAATCCCTATTGATCATCGCCCCCCTGTTGTACCATAGGCCCCACACTGTTTTGGGGGAGGAGGGAGGGAGGGCAGCATAGCAGGAGGGTCCCGGATGATCCACTGATCCCACCATGGACAATTGGATCACACTCAGTGGTATCTACTGGAGGGCTGGTGATGTGTCACTCACAGCTCCTTTGTTACTGGACAGCCCTGACACACAAACTGCATCATTAATGGAGAAATAAAAATGACAATGACTTTATTTTACCTGAACATTCATTTTAAAAACTCCAATAGCCCTGACATCACTCATAAAAATGACTTCATCTACAACTAAGATTCTGTGGGAAACATAATGCATTTTTGAATCACAAGCAAACCTTTCTATTTATGAATCTACAAACTGTTTACAGCCAATGCAATGTACTTCATTGTTTTTTTTTGTTTCCGTCAACTAAAGCATGATTAATGTGTTTATGGCTATATTTAAGCAAATCTGAGATCTCGGTTAAGGTTAAGTTCATGATCATGATTGAATACTAAAAAAGTAATTTGTGACTTTTTAAACTTAACCTATTGCAAAGCACAGTCCCGTGTCCAGGTGTTGTTAGGTTTAAGTTACAAAAACACTTGTTTAACGGTAGGAAAATAATGTTAATATTTGCTAAATATCGAAAAATAGTAATCATTGACATTTTTATAACCATTTAATATTGAAAAGAAAAAGTTTTTTATGCCAATGATCCACATCAATCCATTCCTTACGACCTTAGTATAAGACATACAGTAAATCATATTTCCTGGATGGGGAAAAAACATTGCCATTGAATGTAATCTAGACAGCAATTACATTTCCTCCGAAACATATTTTGTGTGCATGAGCAGTACATAATCATGTTTTGTAGGAGATATGGTTCCTGATACACTGAATTAGACTATTGAATACTGACAATATCACCTGTCCTTGAATTTGTTGTTGTATTTAGCTGCTCAGTGGGCAAGACATTTTTGTAAATTTTATATTTTTTCTTTTTACATTTATGTATTTAACTATTCTAACTATTTATTTCTATCTCCTCATATGGTGGTCTAAATGACATTTCTAAGAATTAACCACACTGCCAGGAATACAATACCAGAGTCAGACTTTAAAAAAAAACACAACGTGCAATTTCTGTGTAATTGTAAACAGAAACTTGTTAAAATCCCCCAAATTATCAGAAGCAATACAGATGGCATGACCTCTCACTTTGGTTTACCAACCCTAACATTTAAACATATACACAATATATACACACATATACAACATAAATGTTCCAAACTTACACAGTACTGTCTCTTGACTACCACTGAACTAACAGATTGAGTAAAATGGTTCCAACAAAAGCACGATTTGGCAACGCAACTGCTGACACGCCAGAATCCTACTTACTGCCACAGACACAGATGTTTCAACGTATGGCTCTTCTGAGAGATTTTACGATCATAAATCATAACCACTGACAGACATGGAATAACAATCCTGAGTTTCCATCACTGTGTATGTGTATGTGCTTGCGCATGTGTGTGTTTGTGGATGTGTGTGAGGGGCTAATGAGTGGAAGGCAATTTCTGAGCAGCTTAAAACCCACGAGGCACTGGCACCTGTCCCTTGCCTCTCAGAGTATTGCTGGAAAAGAGGGATGATGGGAGGGGGTTTGAGAAGGTGGGGAACAAAAAAATCAGATGTTTGTCCGTAGGTGTGTGTGTAACTGAAGCCGAGCCTCCCGTCGTACAAACCACACAGGCTCAGTGTGGGTGGTGGTGGGCTCAGGGTTTACCCCAACCCTCCCCTATCTGCATGCATACACACCTCCTCTTAAGCCCCCTATCCTCTTGCACGTGCCTCATTCACTATAAGCACCCCCCCACATCAACACACACAGACGCACACTTGTATCCCCTCCCCTACCCCCTTCTAAAAGAGGTTTGTTGTCTACGGATTTAGCCTTGAGGGCTAAACGAAATCTGACCCCTTTTCTTTATACCTCTATGCTAATATACAGCAGCGGCATTAAGAAGCAACAGCTAATTACAAAGGATAAGGCTGCAGCTAATGAGTGAGGGACTGTTGTGGAGACGGAGACAGATAAATCTGTATGGATGCGGTTTTTAATTAGGCGGCGGGGGGGAGAAAGGTGAGGGAAAGATGAGCCATGAGGCCAAGAGGGAGTAGTTTTCTTGGCCCATGACACTTTTTGACTAACAAAGCACCTGTTTGGATAGTGGGTTGCCATTTTTTTTAGCTTGAAATGTCCCTGTTTTGTTTTCATTGAATTCTATGACGTTTTATATTTGTAGCAACAATGACAGCTCAACCTAAATGGGTCAGCAGAGTGACTAATAGAAGCAAAACATATTTAGTCAAGGGACGAAAAGCTACTCTCTGGGTAGTCATGGCTGTCAATAATTTCAAAAAAATCTTTCCTGCAGAGATAGTTAAAGGAATAAGTTAACTGCTTCAGCCCTGAAGGCATCACAGGCTATGACATACTCTATTTAAGCCATGACCTAAAAATTTGACAGCATGACATGCGTGCTTCTGGCATTTTTTTTTCTTTTTGCTCTGTCCCTAATGCATGCATGCATGCATGCCCGCAGTCCTCCTCCATTTCCCAGTTTGCACCATCTTCAACACCCTTCCAGCTGGTGGTGGTAATTGCTTTGTTCCATCGTATTTCGTCCTCTAAAGCCACACAATATAATTTCACCAAATTATCTGATTGCTCCCACATTCTCTCTTATCATTTTGGTATCATGTCCTGTTGGCATCATGCTGGTTTGCATTCTCAGCCAAAACTGAGAAGCACAGATTTGCTAAACCAGTGGTTGAGTAAACAATAAAACTGCACTCGTTTCACACACCACTAAGCTGTAAAAGCGATAGTGCGAGTTTAAAAATGTGTCGCGACCATATTGCTAATTTGGCATTAACACGGTGAACATTTGCATATTCATCAGTCACACTTCTGAAAATATGCTATTATTATTGTTAATGCTGTCAGTGCTGCTTTTTATCATTGTACTTGATAGTGGTGAACATATGGGGATTTTCCAGTACAAAGATTTTCTTGAAAGGACAACACCTACAAAATACTTATTGAGTCTCTCTTCATTTTCCTGCAAGCATTCGAAAGTTCCCTGTATCTTTGTGTGCTCTGCGTGTGCTCTGCAGCTGCTGCCTTTTAGTCGTAGCGTACTAGAAATGACGTCAAGACAGTGAAAAAGGCGAGTCTCTCTCCCTCGCTGCTTCGGGTTTCAGTTTGTTGCCATGGCAGCAGCTGCCACTTCCTGCCAGAGTGGGTCTTCCTGTGTTCATTCATTTTTGTGTGCACGCTCCAGAGGAGTTACGAAGCGTTGTGTTTACATTACCATATATGGGGTTTTATGAACAATGGGCACAGGGCTTCCCCCAAAGTCAAATAAACACCATT
Source organism: Oplegnathus fasciatus (assembly GCA_003416845.1). NCBI lineage: Eukaryota > Metazoa > Chordata > Actinopteri > Centrarchiformes > Oplegnathidae > Oplegnathus > Oplegnathus fasciatus. The sequence goes on along the minus strand of NTHP01000087.1, from coordinate 582,939 downwards.
AACGATATCCACACACACACACACGGTCGGTACACACGTGCATGCAAAAGCCTCTGCGCACACACACACACACACTTACACATCCCTGTGCCATGGTCCTTATCAGGCATTCGAAACTTCACCCATTTGCACACAATTACCTCCACTTAGAGTTAAATGGAATGTAAATGTGTATGCTACTTGACATGGGATTTCAAGGGACTGTGTAACAAAGGATAAAGCATCAAGCAGTTTAGGTTAGGTTGGAGTCTGTTTTTTATCTTAAATGTTAATTATGAGGCTTTTATACACCATACAGCTTGAGAGCAACCTATTTTTCTGCTAACGAGATAACGTCCAACAAACAACCATTATCCCCTTCTCTCGACATTTTTTCTGTCCCCCTGTGCAGTTAAGTTTGTCTTTCTTTTTTGGAGGTTTGAAATTCTACTTCTGTCAGTGGAAACTATGTTAAACCCACGCATACAACCGGTGTTTCCTCGCTACGTGCTCTGCAAGGCAACAAGAAAGGGGGAAAGACTGAGAGAGCCCTAAGACTGACGAGAGAGATAGAGATGGCTGTCAAAAAGCGTTTTAAGAGGAGCTGGGACCATGGCCCCCTCAAAAAGGATCTCTGTCCTTTTCTAAACACTGACAACTGTCCCACATACTTTGGGCTGATTAGCAGGATCCCTGCCCTGCCTGGCGTCTCGGAGGGAGGAGCGGACAAGATCACGTACAGCTCGGCTCAGCTCCCGGCTGGAGAAAGGCCAACTCATTTACATTCAGTGCACGAGGCTGCACGCACTCTGTCTGTATCCATGACTTCAGCTGTTTCAGCACACTGTAAAGCCATTCCATAACTCACAGCGCCACATTCACTTATGGAGGGCCAAGGGTGGATGAATGGAAGGGTAGCTGGATAAGTGGGGCGAGAGGGATGGCAGGGAGGAAGATGCAAAATGTACATTTATCTGCCTTGCGCTCCTTCTTTCATCCTATCTCTCCTGCCCTCGTGCCCTGCCTGCTCTGGCTGCCGTGAATACCTGTTGGAGGGCATCCAAACCGCTGGCCTGCCCTTTTCACTGAGTGCTTAGCACAGAGAAATCACATCGTTTGTACAGGAAGCATGGTCAGCACGGAGCAGCAACACTACACCTCTCACAATTAACTCAGATGCAGGCCTAATTAGGCAACAAGCCTGAGTATCTACTGTAGGTAAGGCTCTGGAGACTCCAAACTGTGCCATGTTATAGATGAGACCAGGTTTGTACTTTGTTAATGTTGGACTGTTCAGGCCAGTTCAGCATTAACAGCCCTGGGTTGCTGTTTGCTGCCACACCAGGCTGTACTGTATAATTATATGTTGGACAGGGTTGATGTTTGTATTGTCAGGGCTCTTTTGTGCTGAGATATGCTGTGTGTCATGTTGCTACGAAGGCTGTAAGGGAAGATCAACAGAAAATAACATGTGCTATTGCCTTGTGGGACATAGGTCACTTCTTCCTGTATTTTTAATGTCACTCAGGCTACGATCATTTTCATGCAGAGCTCCAAGGCTGTAAAACACACCTCACGCAAACTTGCAAAGATTGTGAATGTGAGACACGGTAGCTCTGTAATTCAGGGCAGTGTGTTCATACTGGGAGAGAGATACAGAAAGAGTGAGAGAACCAGGATGAGATGATGGAAGCTCAGCCAATTTCACCCCCACAGCTGCTAAAGGTCACTAGAGCAACTGCTGAAAGGTACCTGATCTTCTCGGAGGAAAGAGAGAGAGAGAGGTGGAGGACACCAACAAAAAGAACGTTTGACATATGACAGTTGCCAGAAACCTCCCAAGAGCTAAGTCTGTGCGTAACACTCAAAGTGCAATAGTGATTACAATTAAAAAGAATAGCAAAAAGACAAATGATCTAACCTGATAATTTCTTTTCCCCAAATGATTTGTGTAATTATTTACAAAAACAAATGAATTTCTATTTCAATTTGAAATAGACTAAATAAAATTGACTAAATAAACTTCAAAGTCCATTTAAGGTCCATGTAGCTGAATTTGCAGTTGAATATACAGTGCTTCAATCTACAATACCATGACAACTGGACCAACTCCATCTGCTGATGAAGATCATGCCATATGATCAAAAGCTCCAGAACAGCTACTAAATGGACCTTGAGTAGACATGGTTTTATCACCTGCTGTTTCCATAGTCAAGAGTGAACTTTGGAGCTTAATATTGCTTGAAATTATAATAAAGAGAGTGAAAGTTGGCACCCTGCACCATAAAGATGTGTTAGCATAGATTTCTATAGACACAAGTCTTTAACTGCAGCGACCGCTGCCACAGCATTCACGTCAACTGACGAGAACCTTGGTGGGAAGCATATATCACCCGCTTCTCATTGGTTAGTGCAAAACTAAACAAAACACCCACGTTCCCAATAAGAAATCAGCTCACATGAACACAATGTCAAGATGAAGGAAGTGAGCCAAAACGGCAGTTCAGTCTGATTATCAAACTAACCTTTACACACATCACAAGAATTTATTACATCAGATGGTAACACACTTACAGTGTATCTGCCAGCTTCCAGGACTGAAAACAAGAAGAAATCAAGGATTGGCACACATTTGGCTTGAAGCACAAGACCTCCAAGAAAGTGCAAACTTAATTATAATATTGGAAATGTACAGACATGCTAATCATCCCAACATGAATATAGGCAGTAATGCAAGTCGCAGCATACTGCAGGTATAGGCCTGATAAGTGACTAACAGATCAGTTTGAACCGTCTCATTAACAGTGCATCATGGTTGTCTGTGATTGGAGGCGAGGAACTCCAGTCGCTGTATGTAATACTTTGACATTTGCAATTCCCTCTGAGAAGTATTTGTCTTAGTCTTAAAATAAATTACAGTAACATTTGATGAGAGAACACTCTGTGAGCCCCAGGAGCTGGTTTTGTTGCTAAGCAGCTTGATCCATTTATATTACAATACAGTAGGTTTGTACTAACACTGTGCGCTCGTAGCTTCTACTGAGATGACTTCCACTTCTTTTTCTCCCAGCTCAGTGGTGTTTGATTAGTGAGTGCCATATGTCTGGGTGGGTGTACACATCCTGTTTACTCAGTTTCCAGGGTTTATTTTAACCATGACCTCTGTGCCATTTCCCCCCAGGTCACAGGGTCAAGCTCCGAGGTCGTCTCCACACTGATGGGGATAGACAGCTGAACACCTTTGAGTGTAATGTGTGCATGTGTGTGTTCACTTGTCCTGCAGTGGCCCAATGAGGGCTTGTTCAGGGTTTCACAGAGGAATTGTGTGTAGGTTTGTGTGTGTGTGTGTGGAGCCTGAAAAAGATATCAAAGGTTCTCTTCACAGCCTCACAGCTGCATAAATATCCATCAGGTAATGTTTCAAACAGAAAGCCATTCTTCTCTTTCAACTGTGCAGGGAACAAACAAAAATAGACAAAAGACAACAAGGTCCCTGCTGACCATGCGAACAGCCCTGGGTCTTACAGAGGAGGAGGCTGTAAGGCCGAGCTCTGATGTTTATGCCCTGATGTGAAGAAAATGCATCTTCAGTGTGTTCGCTTCATTACTCTCTTGTGCAGATGGGGCTTTCATTAGAGCAAAGAGGTTGTTTGTTGTCCTTATGTAAAATGATAAAATGTACTTAAACAAGAGACCAAAATGCATGAAAACAAAGTGTAGAAAGAGTGGAGAGGGAGAACAACAAGATTAAAAGCAATTTTAGCCTCAAAAATATCCCCTATAATGGCTTTATATCCTGTCGTTTTGTGTATCACTTATTTTTTCAGCCTAAATCTGTCTTACACACATTGTGAGGCAAAGAAACTGAAAAAAGAAACAGAAAAGTTCAAAGATGGACATTTCTTAAAGGAATAGTCTAACATTTTGGGAAACATGCATACTCACTTTCATGTGGGAAGTTACATAAGATTGACAGATGGTAAATATGAAACTAGCCTACTTCAAGCAGTTGGTAACCTCAGTTTTTATGCTAACAGTATTTGAGGAACAACACCAAGTTTTTATACTAACAAATGAAATATAACCCATTAACTGGTGAACTCTAGTTTACCTTTGGACAGATCCAGGCTAGCTGTTTGCCCCTGTTTCCAGTCTTTGTGCTAAGCTAAGTTTATCGTCTCCTGGTTGTAGCTTCTTTTAGCATACAGACATGAGAGTGGTATCGATCTTAACTCTCACCAAGAAAGCGAATAACAGTATTTCCCAAGTTGTCAAACTATTTCTTTAACATCCTCAAGTGCTTCAGTGATTAGCAAAGGGTAAAATCACATAAAGGATTTCCTTTAAAAGGCAATCTGTGTCAGCAATCTGTGGTGGGACGGTGATTTTCAGATGTACGGGGAAAACACATTTTTACAATAAATACATCACAAACACATCTATTTTTTCTACTTGTTTAAAAAAATACCGTGATTATCTTTCAGTGGTTTTGAACAAAGACTTGCGAGTAGGCCTACATGTGCACAACACACACAAATGCAGACAAGTATATGCTTTGAACTTTCGTTATTACAAGAGGGCATTTGATACTCTCTTTTGTGCAACATGACATCCTGGAATATTTTCCGTTATGCCTATGTGTTTGTGTGTGTGTGTGTGTGTGTGTGTGTGTGTGCATGTGTGTGTTTTTAAGTGAAGGGAGGATACAGCTGAGCGTGTGTCTTATCTTAGATCACACAACGACGTGTAAAACCCCAACTCTGCGGAACTCCTCTCTATCCCAGAGCCACAGGGTTTCAGTTTGCGGTGGCAGCTGAGCCTCTCTCTCTCTCCTCTCTGTCTGTCTGTCTCTCTCTCTCACTCTCTCTGTTCTTTACTGTCTCTAAAGACAGTTACATCCACAGACGGCAAGCTTGCGGAAAGCAGCAGATAAGTGTGGAGGCTGAGACTGACAGGCAGATGCAGTCAGAAATAGGCAGTGACTTCTCAGAAGAGGCTCTTCATAGTTGCAGTATGACTGGAAGCCATGAGAATGTACCTGCTGCACTTCTTGCTCATGTTATATCCAGTAAAATGTAAAGTCAAACAGTCAAACAGTCAAAAAGCACAGAATCACAAGCAGTATAGGAGAAGTCTGTGAGGTACACCTGCTATATTCATTGTAAATATGTGTCAACATTCTCACTTGTGGTTTGTTTTGTTTGAGTCTCATCTAACCTAAAAGTTAGTTTGGGGAGCCTTCTCGTTAAAGCAGCATTTCCGTGAAAAGACCGAACAACCGACGCGGAGATGATCATATTAAGTATTAGTAGATAGATAAGTATTGCCTGTTTATCAAAAGCCTCAGGTTCCTTCATTACATGGAACAGGGCACCGTAGTTTATATAAGGAATAATGCCAGATAACTGGTGCGTTCCATGATTGTAATGGATGACGCAGGGGCTAAGAACTACCCGATGTGAAGCAAATAACCCTAGCTCCATGCTGGCTAAATCTCACTGTTGTTGTCCTTACCTACAGTTTAAGAGTCAATGCCCAATGCACCGTCCTGCTGCCATAAATACTCATTTGAGCTCCAACTGTGTATTAATCTGCAGCTGAAAGTAGTTCCCAACAAATGCACTATTTACTCCTGTTTGAGTAATTTTTGTTGAAAACTACAGGGCCCAGGAGACAACTGAGCTTTTTTTAAAAATGGAACCCTATATTTGTTACTTGTTTTTAAAGATTTATATCTTCAGTAGAAACAAATGAGCAGTATGGAGAGATAGACTAATTTGATTTGTGCCTTTTCATTGTGTTCGTTGACAATAAGAAAATTATAGAATAACACCAGCCTTATCCTTTTAAAATTGGGGGCGGGTGGTCGGGGGCAGTCCCCATTAAAAACATCATTAAAAGTAAAACATAAAGAAATGAGAGATGAATGTGAATTAGTACATATATCTCAAAATGGGTTCAAGTTTCCACCAAGTATTCAAGGAAAGGCCCCAGGACATCCAAAACGCTTTTCTGTGTTTCAGAAAAATGAGCATAGTTGTTCCGTTTGTATAATAATAATAAGTCTGGTTCTGTCCAAACACTAATCTGTTTGTCTCTTTAGATGATCTATATTTAAGCTTCACATTTCAGTCCATATCTGTGTTGAGATTCTACTTCAGATATGCTTGTGTGTAGTTTAATGCCAAAAAAGCTTTCGGTGTTAAAGAATAATCGTGGTGACTATGGACAGAAGCTCCCCAACATTACAACAGGTTGAATAACAAAGTGACTGATGTTAAATGAACCTGAGAGAGTTTGGGTTTACCTTACCGGGATGGAAGCTGATAAAACAGCTTACTTTGCTCCATATTTAGCATTCTCCTCTATCTATCCCTGTGGTTTCAGGGAAATGCATGACCATTGACTATTGGTGAGCTAATCAATGAATGAGCTCTCATCGATATTCCCCCTTTCATCAGGCTTCTCTTATCAAACTTTGCTGGCCCTGCGTTCACCACAGGCCACGGACAGAGAGGAGGTGTGTTTGCTTATGTGCAGAAGGCCACTGTGTGGGAGGCTTTCATTACCAGAATATTCTCTGCAGAAAGAGGAAGGGAGGCCAGGCATGAGAAAAGGCCAAGGGACACATTTCTTGTCCTTGGCCATTATCAGAATGAAAGTGTCAACAACACAAGGCATCTGGCATGTTTGGCTGGAACACATGGCTTTTTTAATGTAGAATTGCCAGCAATTTGTGTGTTAAATCTCAGAGATAAAAGTCATTCAAGGCTTTTTGCTAAATGGCTTCACATATGCAGTAGAAGTTTCTTTTGTTGCAGCTTGCTAAGGACAAACTTTTATAACAAAAGCATGGGTGTGAACTGAATAAGTTGGATCATTTTTTGCCTTGTTAAGAGACGTGTAATCAGCCTATATATATATAGACTATGAAGTGCAGAAGCAGTAGTCTGTCATCATGCTAAGTTGCAGCTTCTTACAGTATGCATGCCGTGTTATTGCCGCACCATCTGAGCAATGCTTTGACGTACAGTAGGTTTGCCCTTTCATGTTCAACCCTCTTTCAGCTATTTCTTGATGCTCCAAGTCAAGCTCTGTTCTCAGCCTCGCTGGTTACCAAAGCAGGGAGCTACAAGTGCTGCTTCAAAACACCTTTTGCTGTGAGTACATGTGTCAGGAAGCGAGCTTCACATGAGGCACGGCTCTTTCTCCTTCTCCAATCTGTCACTCCACTTCCATATTCTGTCTCATCTTGAGCCGGGCTGCACTCACAGATGTGGAGAACATTTCTGTTGGCTCTCTCACTGAATTCACCCCCCACCCCCACACACACTTCAACCTCCTTCCACCCAGACACACAAACCCTTGGTCCCTAGATCTTTTCAGTAAACTTTTGCAGGTTAACCAAAGAAACCTGCTGCACCTGGACTTCAGTATTATGTGCAGATGTATTATGTAGGACACAGTTTACAAAAATATATTGAAAATATTTGATTGGACTCATTGTTAAGGTACTCAGATCAGGATCACATTTTTCAGTATTAGGAGCAAAAAAAATCATATTTTATATAATATTTTGACTGAGCTCTTTGACTTTCCAACAAAAAATATTAATAACAGTAACTTCATACTGAGGCTCTGGCTTAGTGGCCCCCAGACCACTTGGGTCCCTGTGCCTCTACCCAGGTAGGCCCATAGTAATCCATTTAAAAGGCCACCCCTTTGCCAGCCGATATGGTTCAGTCCAATCATCAATTACATTAGGTTTTTGATATAGTGTAAGGCAATATTTTATCAATGCAATTCCAAGCTTCTCTAGTTTTTCATAATCCACTCGTATCATGTGACCTCATGAAACAGATTCTCACATGAAATATTAGACTGAATAGCAGCTTTCACTCAATGTTATTGAATGGGTTAGTAATGAATACTCACGGAGACAACCTGACGTACTCATTTTGTTTTTTATTTATTTATTACCTAAAAAAAGAAAATGTTCTATCACAAGTCACACTGAAATGTATTGCTTAAGAAAAAAAATATATTCATATATTTTTTCATTTTTTTCATTTTTCTTCTTCTTTTTTTTTCATTTTTTTTTCTTTTTCGGAAACATGTTTTGTTTCCTTTATATTCCACCAAAAAACAAAAAGTTTTTTTCCGGACACGAGCATCAGCTGCTGCCGTGTCCCGACAACCTTCTCCCTCGCTTTTTAAAAAAATGCACAAAGAAATACATAATTCACAGTTACCATTTTGGTTTCATAAATTAATACAGTCACACATGTGCTACACCGGTCTAGAGCTAGAACATTGTAAATTGTATTCTTGAATCCTGTTATTTTCAATAGTTGGCTACAAGAAAGAACAGGCAACTTAAATGACGTGATCAGAATTCCACCAACATACTGTTTTTTATCCTCTCTGTAATGCTTTTGTCATCTTTTTTGTTTTGTTTCATCTTTTTGAGTTTCACACAGAAGTGAGGCACACACAGAGTATAGTTCATACATATACAAAAAAAATTAAATAAAATTTGGGAGGGGCAGGGGATAAATTGTCCTTTAATATTGTTGTATCCAAGGAAACAGGAAGTGCATGTAGTCTGGAGTCCTCACAGGACCTTTCTTATTCTGAATCAGGGCTGTTTCTTGCCATCTAAGTACTGTGGTGTAAACTTCTTCAGTTAACATAAGTTACACAGATTTGTAGCTTTTTGCAGCTTGTTGGTGGGAGGACTGAGTTAAGAGGGATGTGAGGTTCGGACAACGGAGACCAACAAGCATGGCAACACAATGAAGAAATGGGACAAAGACAGTATTTGAGGAACAACACCAAGTTTTGAATAGTATTTGATTCACTCAAACAAGCTTTACCCCTAAAATCTACGACTCTCATGGCTGCGAATACTACAGTCCTGTGTATCAACCAATGAAAACAAGCTTAAATCTGACACTGACACAGCAAGGGCAACATTTTTAAGGCACAGAAGCCTTGACATAATAGAGACTCCACCAGCTAAAAGCACTAAACAACAGATGCCCAGTGTCCTCAGTGACAAAAATGGCGCCTTGATGACAACAAGTCCGACAACGATGCACACAGAAAGTTTAAAAACCAAAAAAAACATTCCCGCCCCCATTGTCCCCAAGTGTCTCATTTTTTTAGTGAAAGGTAAGGCCACTTAAAAAAAAGATGAGGTTCACCAAAAAGGTAATCTCTCACTGCAATCTCTGGGAGTGCAATTGTGGTAGGGTGGTCGATCGATCAGACAGACAGACAGAGAGACAGATAAAGAGACAGACCAGATGCTTCTCTCGGGTACGTTTCACGGACAGTTCTGTAAATCCGCTGGTCTGTTGGTTCCCTGCGAGAGTACGTCCACGCGAGCCTCAGTTGGCGTTCAGGCTGGGAGGAGGGGAGGTGGCTTAACAGTTCGTAGGCTGTCTGGGTCCTTGAGAGTCATGGGGGGTAAAACCAGCGCTCGGGGAGTAGAGAGAGAGAGTCAGTTGCTCTTTGCTCATCATCATCTTCATTGTCACACAACAGGAATGTTCAGTGCTGAGCAAGACGCGAGTCCACACTTAACTTCATCTGTTTTGGTTTTGCGTCGTAATACTTTAGCAGGACACCGTTGTTCTAACATTGAAAAATAAAAATTACAAAAACCTAACCAACAAAAAGCAGCATTGTTTATTTTCTTCACAAATTCATGCATGTTGTTAACCTTCATTCCCACAGCACCAGTTTCTTTTTTTTCTTCCATCGATAGAAAAGAGATCAGTGTAATTCACACTTCTGCATGCAAAGAAAAGTCACTTTTTCCCTCTCGCTTTTTTTTTCATTTGAAGTCCCCATGTGTAGCAGCGGAACTGTGAAAGGCCTAACCTGATATGTCAATGGATGTACTGGTGGAGGCACTAGATAATGATGCTGGATACAGATCCCACTTCTTCTCCCTCTTTGCCAATAAAAAAATAGAGTCATTATTATGAGGACTTGTGGTAAAGGTACACATCAGATGGGCCTAGAACTGGGAACCAACTTAGAATTTGACGTTTTATCCTGTTGTGATATAAAGTAGTGACCCGTGCATTCACTGCAGCTGATCTTCATGATCTTAAGAAACTATGGGGTTATTTGGGAGAAGACAACTCGGACAAAAAACATGGGATATTCTAAATCAATTTACACTAAAGTCAAACATACACACACCCTCATAAACCTCTGCCAATTGTCACATTTATGTACACAAACTAATACAAACCCTCAACGAGTCCATTCAGGTCTGTAAGACATGAGGCAGGCTGCACGAAATTTATCTTTATGTTTCATTTGTTGTGGCTAGATGACTATAATTCATGAACGAGCTAATGAATGATTGAATGGATGTACTTATTGTTGGTAGTCAACGACTTGACTAAAGCCACAGAGGGCTGCTGTTTTTTGAAAACAGCAGATAGGAAGAGAAATAAAAAATAGATTTTTTTTTCCATATACATTTTAAAGATTTTAAAATCCTCTAAAGCACTTTCTGTTAATATTAATTCATTTTGTTTATTCATTAATCATTCCTATCGATACCCTATGTCACTGAGGTTGATATCAATACTTCCATATTCATTTTTTACTCTATTTCAGGCCCCACCTCCTCCTTCTTGCACACTTTGACCAGCTGTTAGAAATCAAGACAATGTGCAAATCAACAACTACTTTGAACTGTTATATGAAAACCTGAATGCTTTGTGAACAATGCTACATATTTTTTGTTTATAAAATATAATAATATGTTTCAAAATGGAAAAAAGAAAAAGTTTAACCACCCCGTAACAGGTAAAAACTAGACTCTGGTTGGTGAGTTTTGAGATCGATAAGAATGCCCGTTGGATTAATCCATAGTTCGGCAGTTCTGCCATTCTTGCGATTAGGAAACACTGAGGCCTCTGGTGCTCCTGTCCTGTTAATAAGTCCAGTGTGGATCTCTTCATTGCTGTCCAGAGTGCGCTTTAAAAAAACAAATCTTAGAAAACAAAATCTGAAAATACCACCACCACCACCCACTGAATTCTGCTATGCTCAAGTTCAGGTACGGTCTCTGTAATCATACCGTAAAAAGTCTTGTACACTGTTAAGTCCGGTTGCTGCCTGTCCAAATCCAAGCATCAAAAGAAAGTTCTGTTGCTATTGTCGCTGTGTTTCACAAGGTCAACTGTGAATGACAGAATGGGATTAAAGTCTGCAGGGAGCCTTTTTTTTTTCATGTGACAGACGCCAGTCACAAGGACAACTTTGATTTCCTCTTCGCACGAGACACCTTTGCACAGTTCTGTCTCACCTCCTGCCAATCCACTCCCTCAAAATATATCTCTAAGTAATTCCCAGGCAATGCTTTGCACATCTTTGAATTTATCCACCAGCATGTGGGATCAGACGCTTCAGGCCATGACAAACTCAGACTTCAAGTCAGCCTTGACGTCGGGCTTCCACACCGAATCGTCAAAGTCCAGGTCCAGGGAGCCCTCGCTGGACATGCTGCTGTTGCTGTTGCTGCGTCCGGCCTTCCGGTTGGGCAGCCACTGGTAAGGGGCGCGCTGGTCCCGCCTGGCCTTCCTGCGCAGGCGCTTCTGCTGCATCAACAGCTGCAGGCGCTCCACCTTGCAGCGAGTTGCACGGTTCTCGGTCTGACGCACGCGGTCACCTGGACAAAAGAAAAGAGAGGGGAAAGATGGTCAGTCAGGTATTTCTCTGTGCATGCTGACTAGTTTATTTTACGCTGAACAGAATCTACACTAGCTAAAAAATAAGCTAGGATTGGGAAGAATGTCGATAGATGTCTGTGTGCTTTAGTGTGTGTGTTGCAGGCAGCAGATAAAGCAACACGGCCTTGATGATGCTAGGACATGTTAGGATCATTCCCTTGGCTCCCACACACACACACACACACACACACACACACACACAGTGGAATTTGCTGCTTAACCTCCCCCACTGAGCATCATTAGCCCCCTCAGTGCCATTTCATCCCCTTATCGCTGAGTGGGGAGACCTTCTTAGACTCGAATCTCCTTGAGAACCAATAGCAAGGCCAAAAACATACAAACACAAGCCAGAGACGTCACATTCGGACAGCTGCCTATGATATTTGCGCACATAACTACAGATGACATACCTCAGTGCCTGAATGTGCTACTAAGTGCATTTCTAGCTGTTGATGTGCCTATAGGAGAATGCAGTCTCAAGGGAGAGGCCTTGCATCGCACTGTGAATGCTTTCCTACAGTGGCCGAGTCAAGCCTAATTCAATTTATACGTATATTCAGGGGCTTGGAAGGAAGGGAAAGCAACCGCAATCTATTAGCCAGCTCCATTAGTATCTGTCTGGGAATTAAATAATTAAATAATGGGCTAGAATGTCAATAAACCGAAGCACAGCGGCCATCTCTGCTTCTGCTGCACACCAGAACGCACACAAACACACACACACACACACAGACACTCCGATTCGCATTCGAGTACATCATGTATTCACACAAACACACACACACACACACACACACACACACACAACGTGTAGACTCGTGCACATATACGTGCACAAACACACACTCACGGGTGCACGCACACACACACACACAGCAACAGCAGCAACAGCCGCAGTAGCTTTTAACGTGGATCGATGGCAAATTAAAAAGACCTATTGATTAAACCTTAGCTCTAGTGCAGCCATCCATCTCGGGCCCAGGACAACGCTATTGGCTTTCAATAGAAAATGCAAGCGAATGGAAATTGTAAGCGGAGAGAGAGACAGGGAGAGATTGGGTTTTTTCTGCTATTTTTTTTCTTTATTATGGCTGTAGCTTCCCACTCTCAGCTCATTGACCCAACACCCCCTTCTTCTCTCTCTCTTTCCCCCCACCACTTCCACCCCCCCCTCACATACACACAGACACACACCTCCTCCTCCTCCGTCCTCCAGCTCTTGCCCCATGCTTCCCCAGAGACAGCTAGGTGGGGCAGTGTGAGGAAAGGGAAGCAGGAGGCGAGACGAGAGGGGGTGGCGGTGTGGGTTAAGGAATTCCTCCCCCAGGGGCGAGGGGGATAGAAAAAGGACGGAGGAAGAGGGTGGAGGGTAAAGGATCAGCCGTAGGTGGCAGTTTTCCGAATCGATTGTGCCCTCCTCTGCTCTTCCCCCCCATCGGAATGAATTCCGGACTCTGTGTGGGCTTAATTTACCTCTTTCCCTCATTTGCTTATCGGATCGAGCAGTGCAGAGCCTTTTCTCCAGCTATAAATATTCACCACAGTCTGCCAGTGCATACTAAAGAACTAAACTGCCATCAAGCAGCCTCTGTGCTGCTTTTTGAGAGCAGAAAGGATATGAATGGTGGCACAGAGTTAACAGAAAAGAACACTTCTTCACAATACACTCAGCCACATAGACAGACTGGGGTTTTACTACTTCCTGTCTATATGTCCTGTACATGTGTGCATCCAGATGCCGTGAGCGCTGTGTGTGAGGGCAGCGTGTCATCTCTAGAGAACAGTGGGTATACCAAAGGGGGGTTCTCCTACATTAGAGCCATTGTTCAGCTGCCTCGGCTCCATGTGACATTCATATACGCTGCCGCAAGGCTTTGTTCCCCCTCCAGTCCTCCCTCTTCCCCTTATTCCCCTGCTCTGACTAGCCAACAGCGAAACCGCCCCTCAGCTGTGTCGAAATATGGCTGTACACAATGAAACGGCACGAAGCCAACACATGCCTACTTGCAAAATCTGTTTGTCTGGTACAGTTTGTCTTCAGAGTGTCTCAGTTTAACTTCTTTCCACTCAAAAATGATCCCGGTTTCCAAAGAGGTACATTTACTAAGACAACTCAACAATATATAAGAAGAAACGCACACACACACACATACACACACACACACACAGCGTAAAGGGCAGTTTAGTGGTACTGTAGGTCTTGGCCTTTGGCTTGGCAAGAGCTCTGAGAATGTGCTTGGAGCTACACCAAACTTAGTGTGTGTGTGTGTGTGTGTGAGTTTGTGTATGTGGGGCCATTCATCAGCGTCACTACCGGAGCCCTGGGCGGCTGGGCCGGACACAGCTGGCCGCAAGGATCTCCAGACTATGTTTATGACAGTAGGGCTATTATTAGGGCTGGCTAAGAAGGACAGACTATACACACAACACACATACACACACACACAGATACACACAGGCTGGCCCAGAGCCTGGATGCAGAGACTAGGGTTTGACGTTAGCACAATAACCTTGGAGGACCCAGAGAGAGGTGGGTAAGAGACATAGGGAATAAATGAGAGAGCGAGAGAGAGCGAGAGAGAGACCCCACGTTCATATACAACCCTGCGTGACACAGAAAAGACTGCAACAACAGATCTTTTCTTAGAAATGCACAGTGGAAGATATCAAACAGAAGACAGGTCAAGGGTGAGGAAGTTAACGCCAGTCTCCTTCTCCTCCTCTCTCTTTTCACCACTCCCCTGCCTGCCAGTCACAGCAAAACTCAATCCCGAGCAGCCCATTTTTCCATCCCCAAACTCTCCTCTCTGAAGACTTTGACACAGGCCCTGTAAATACACCAAGCACTGCAGAGAAAGCCAGAGAAAAACAGACAGAGGGAGAGAGAAAGAAGGGGTGATCTATGAATAATCGATGCGTCAGTCAGTTTTCCTTGCCTTTGAGCCCAGCCCAGCAACACAGCAAGGACTGAGATAGGGAGCACAAGGGGAGGGTGGGAGGAGTGGGCGGGTGGAGGAGGAGAGGCAGAGGATGGAGGTAGAGAAAAAGGGAGGAGGGCTGCAGTGTGCAGGACGCACGGGGAGATTAAAGGAGCTTCTCCTTTTATTGATTGTATAAAGATTGGCCTTCATTTGCAGTTGTCTTAGTGCTGTTGTTTGTTTGTTTGCCTTGATAAGTCTTGTGATCTTGCAGAGAGAACATTGTGTTTGCTCAGCATCCAGGGAACCAGGGGAAAGAGGGAGGGGTGGACAGAGAGAAAGAGAAAGAGAGGAAGAAGAGGAAAGAAAATCACATTGCAGCAAAGTCAGCCTTGGTTTTCCTCTAGCTTCTCCATTCTATGGGTTAATAATATAGGCTAAATTAATTATCACGATAATTATCACAGTATTATCTTGATATTGGTATTGGTGACGACAGCTACAGGTTCAAAATTTCCCCATAATATTAAGAAATATTGAACATGAAGCATGTTGTGATTATTTCTTTCATTTATTTGACATCAGGAAGAAACGAGACAGCTTTATATGCACAGTAGGAGTTGGGTGAAGGCAAATATGGATAGACCATCCAATCAGACCAAACACTCCATATCTCTCCGACCCATCAAAGTCAAGCATTTAGGGCCAGTGGCTCAATGTCAACAGGTAAACAGCTCCATGAGAAAGCACTCTGGAGCGCAGTTCAGCCATAAGTCTGTGTAACCTGACTTATATGGAAAAAACGAGCCATCAACGCCACAAGAAAAATTAAACCAACTAATCAGAAACAAACTGAAGTAACCAATCAAATTGGAGCTAGCATTTTGACAGCCAGTGAAAGGGCATTGACAGCCCTGCAGGGACACAAGCTCTTCAATGACTTTTAAACTTCATTTGCATTCTCTCTCTCCCTCTCGCTCTCCTTGTCGACAATGAAAGGGCACCTGATGTGCTTGGCTGGCTTTGCTAGATGGCTCTGTGCTGTGCTGCGTCGTTGGGGCGTTTGTCGAGTTGCCGGCGCACGTGTGTCGCACCAAACCTCCCGTGTGTGACGAGAAGGAGAGTAAAGCCTACCAGTGGATAATGTGCGGTGCCTCGGTCAAGCAGGTCAGGGCTTAAATACACGACTCTATGAGGTTAAGGGCGTAGGATCTTTCTATGTGTCTCCCTCGTCCTCCCTCCTCCTTTTGCTTGCCTAGTCCCAGTAAGCCCGAAGCTAACATGACCTGACAAATCGAAAGGGGACAGGAGGGTGTGAAGGGATGCGGAAGGGACACGAGAGGAAGGGGGTGCTGGAGAGGGTTTCAGAGCTAACTTTCCCCCTGTTCTGCCCCTCTCTGTGGGCCTGTGTTTAACTAAGGCAGCTGCAGTGGGAGTGGGACTAAAAGGCAGCCCTATAATCCCATAGCCCTCCCCTCTTCTGCCCCACAATGGCTCAGCCTGGTGCCCTGTATGCAGCCCCTGTCCCCGGCCCCTGCACAATAGGTTTGACTGGGCAGGGGGCTGAAGGGCTGAAGGAGGGTGCCGGAGAGGTCCACCCTACTCAGTAAAGGAATTTAGCTAACAATCAGCCTGCCAGGCCATCCTAAAGCCCTCCTGTTCAAATCCAACACGAGTCCTGGGCTGACAAATCCCCACACTCAGCAATACTATGCAGCAAAGCCTTGAAACCAAGCTAGTCGCCCAAGCCTTTAACCAGGCATTTGCTGTTGTGTGTGTGTGTGCGTGTACGTTCAAGCTTTTTATTTACACTTGTCTTCTCCCCCTCGCACATGAACTTGCAGTGGAAAGGGTAAAGGCTCTCATGAGACAGCCAAGCTATGTGACATTTTCAAGAGGCTGTTTCAACCTGAGTTTGACTGCACACACGCATTCTGGCAGATGGGAAACGCCGGTTATTCCTGTAGCTGAATGAAGGCAGTTTCTGTGAAGCAGTGTTAAGCCGCTGTGTTAAGTCCAGTAAGTCTTCCATCAGGTGTCGGCTGATAAGACTGCCTGAGAGCGCTTAGTCATCGGCTTCCTTAGGACACCATGTGGAACGGGACACGAGTAGGCACGCAGCCTCTGTCCATACAAACACACTGGCGCATTCATTGTCTCAGTGAGCTAAACTGTGCTTGGTTGGACAGGTTACCCATTCACATCACTTTCTGGAAGTGTACATCATGAGCGGGAAGTTGGACGGAGGCAATGAAATCGGAAAAGGACTTTTTTTTAAACGTTGCCCTTGGTTAATCAGTGGGCAGTTAGTAGACTGATGGACAGGATATAAACACCCATATGATGAATGGAGGCTTAGTGTTGTGGTTTTAACAACCCCCCTCTTCCGCATCCTCCTCCTCCTCCTCTCACTGCCCTCTACTTCACAAAGCAAATTCTTTTCAGAGCTGCATTTCGGAATAAATCTATCTATTTAAAGGCCAAATGAACACAGACAATGTATTGATGCACAACACAGACATGGAAAGAGAGGGAGGAAGACAGAGAGATGGATTTTACAGACAAGGCTGTTTTTGGACAGCAAATGGGGGAAACGGCGGCGTGGGCTGTTGAGTGCAGACGAGGAGCGATGACAATAGTGGGAGAAGAAGGGAAGGGTGGGGGGGGAATATGTAGGTGGGGGCAGTGAAGGAAAGGTCTTCCCTGAGTTAGGAAAATAAGCCTGTGTTATTCCAACTGTTCACTGAACACTTGTAAGTGCACCCAGGGTGACGCAAAGGAATACTGGACATTCCCAGTCAATCTGTATTCAGTTGCTACAACTAAAAGACTCCATTCTACTTGCAACAGAGGGTCATAAAACAGGGGACAAAGCAAGAGCATGACAATAGAAACGTATGCTCCTGCTTTTTCAAACAAAAGAAAACATTCAACATAAATCACTGAACTCCAGGACCTTCTCTACCAGACTATTCAACACAATTTACCAGCAGCTCACCAAAGACTAGCTTGATTTCCTCCACGGGAGATAAGGAGGCAGCGGAGGACAATGCTGTTTCTGTCAGCACAGCCAGTCTAACCTTACAACATTGACTGAATGTTATCGGTTCTGGACATCTGTCTGACACTCAACATCCTGTGTCTCTGCAAGGAAAGCAGGTTTTAAAACACTCGGTCCCTAAACGGTATCATCTGAACTCTAGCACCTGTCCCGGCCCAGTCGAGGTTTGTCCGGCCCCAGCCCGTACACGCCCCAGCTGCAGCCCTTCTTTAAGAGGGAGGTTAAACCATCCAAAGCCTAATCTAATCTAAACATAGCCCAGCCCAGGCTTGAAGGGGTAAACTTATCTCCTTGGCGCACAAAAACAAAGCAGACTCTGCTGCCTGACAAGTGAAGCCTGACTGAACAGGTCTGGAGAAGCTTGTATTGCATTACTAAGGAGACCACCCCCCCCCTCCTCCCATCTCTTCCTCTTCTCCTCTGCCTCAAAACCCAGGAGAGATATATGCATGACTGTTTTTGTTCTTTAATCCGACTTTTCTGTTCTTGCTTCGTCAGGATTTTAAAGATGAAAATATGTGCTTGAACGCGACAATGATGCAAAATCATCCCAACAGAACTGATAGCTAACCACAATGTGCAATGAGAACAGAAACAGAAAAGACAAAGATGACAATGAATTCTTTAGTAGGTTGCAATGTAAGAGCAGAGCTCAGTAAAATGACAGGCTCTGCAGTCACGTCACACACACATACAGGCACACACACTCCTCCAAAGCTGTGGCAACTGCAGGAACATCTGCTTCAAGGGATGCACAATGACTTAATGTGAGTGTGTGAGTGTGTTTCTGTTTGTGTTCATGACATGCTTGCATGAGCAGAGGGAGTGCGGTGTACAGTCACTCACCAGGGGGTTTGCACATGCGGATCTGGCTCTGGCACTGCACCATCGGATGAAGAGTCGGCGGAGGGCTGCTGGGGCTGCTGGCGGGCACAGAGGTAGCTTTGGCAGAGACGCCCGTCATGCCAGCAACCGGGGGCGAGGGAGGCGGTGAGGGGGATGGGGAGGTGGGTGAACCACACTGGGTCTGGTAGCGGAGCTGGGTGAGGGAGGGAGGCATGCCCTGGTAGTGGCGTGTGGCGCTCAGGAGGTCGTTGAGGATCTGCAGGATGGTACCAATATCTCGTCTGGGACGCCCATTGCTATCCTGGCAGTTAGGGTGCAAAGTGCCTGAGAGAGGGAGCAAGAAAGATGGAAAAAGTATTACAAGACATGTCAGAAAAGGCAAAGAATCAAAGGTCATTCACATGCCCACAACAGACCCTGAGACCAGACAAAGGAGCCTGTGTTTAAATTTCTGCGTTCTTTTTGTGAAGCATGCAAGCTCTCATAAAAGAGGCTTTCAGCTGGATCTCACTGTGCGCATGGTTATTGCTTAGAGCAGTGATAAATCTTAATGGCAGCTCGGTGTCCTCTCACCTGAAAAGGTCCCTGAGAAGACTCCGGGAGCGTGGTTGACGAAGCTCTCAATGATGGCGCCAGGTTTACGGGAGCGCGATGAGGGACTGGTGCCACCGTTGGGGCTGGTGGTGCTGCAGTTAGCCTGGAGG
>NTHP01000087.1:483395-548034 GCA_003416845.1 Oplegnathus fasciatus | reverse complement strand
AAAAAAAACTCCTCTTAGATAGATCCAAACAGTTGAATATCCACAAGCTTTTCTCTGTGAATTCTCTGGCGTGGCCGTGCGTGTCCAGCGCGCGGCGTTACGCACCAGACCCCGGGAGTCCTGACCAATAAGGAGCTGCAGATAACGAACTAAGATGCCTCGGCGTGTTGTGAGCACACCGGTGTCTTTCTTGGTAATGAGAACGTAGTCGGGAAGGTGAGACACCTCTTAACTGGCTCTTCTCGGATATGGGAGGAGAGTAGTGTTCTTGTTATGTCAGCATGTGATTTAAGGTGGACTTGCGTCGCTGTATCCGCCTCTATGTCCACCGTGTCCCCGTCGGTGGGAAAGAATGTGCCCACGCAAATCCGCCGCAGATAAACATATCCAACCGTGTCAATGCCGTGGCTCTCCGGACAGCAGAGAGGGCTTTTAATGGCGGTAGATACATAGATAGAAGCAAAACACCACCAGCATGCGCCCTACCACCTTAACAAAAAGTTAATGAAACGAATGCTTTGGCGAAATGAGGGGTGTTGCCAGTCTTTGACGACATAGAGAAAAATGTCACCGGGCAACAGAGGCCAGGTAAACAGGCTCCTTGGATACGGAGGCACGTACACCGATAAACAAAAACTTCACCGGCAGGACTGGCTTCCATGTTTGAGGAAATACAGCTCTGATGTTGGGAAATTTTATGGGCATTTGTCAAAATAAATAACTTAAACTTAAATTTTCACACTTAACTTCCTTTTTGTCTTAATCAAATATAGACAGTAGTGGGGGAAGTATTTAGATTCTATTCTTCAAATAGAGATACCACAATATGCAATATAATCTATTACAAGCAAAAGTATGTGTTCATATTTTTACTTAAGTAGTCAGTTAAATGTAATTTAAGTATTAAAAGTAAAATAACTCATTATGTGGAACAGCTCTGTCAAAATGCTATGTTAATAGGTATATTGTTGTTTTATTATTACTGATGTATGAATGTGTAAGCAGCAATTAAATGTTGCAGCTAATCAGAGCTAATTCTGACCCCTTTATGCACTTGTCTAAATTTTAATCCAAAAAAGTATCTAGTAACGATAGCTGTCAAATAAATGTTGTGGTGTTAAAAGTGCAATATAATAAGTAAGAGTAAGAGTAAAAGTAATACCCTGAATTTGTACTTAAGTACAGTAGGCCTACTTGAGTAAATGTGCTTTCCACCTCTGAGTGTAAACATACTGCAGGTTTGGCCTGTGCAGTGATTACGTCCGTGTAGCTCAGAATCTGGATAATCATCACAATAAGGTTCACCTCAAGGACAAGAGAGAGGTTGTGCAATGTGTCAGAGAAAAAAAAGGAGAAAATGCTAACATGCACCAGCCAAGAACTGTCCTTTCCTCCAGCCTCAGGACCAGCACAGACTGTCTGTCTGATTACAGAGACACACTCCTCCCCACTGTGCAGGGGACGCAGTGCCCCACCAGCATATTATCACACTGTCTGAGAACTGAATCATCCTCGTGTGTGTGTGTGTGTGTGTGTGTGTGTCTGTGTGTGTGTATGCGTGTGAGACAGAGAAAGCAGACTGTGTTCAAAAGAAACATCTCCCAGAGACTCCACAGGCAGACAAAGGTGCCTGTCTTTGCCCAGACCCAACCGCTCCCTCTCTCTCTTTATCTCTCTCCATCTCTTTCTTTCTCTCTGGGAGATGCTGACTCAGTGGAACAAAGTGAAAGGAGTTGGTTAAACTCCCTCCTCTACTTGAAACACAACCCTTTGTTCAAGTCAAACGCTGCGCTTTTTGAATCAGCTCGCTCCGCAGCTTGTTTTGACGCTTGTCATGCTGGCAGGGGCACATTACAGGATCTGTGTGTGCGAGATTTTAAGTGCAGAGCGGAAGTTAATGTGCATCGATGTTTGTCACTCTGGCCGCTCCAGAGTCAAGTTCTTCTTTCAGCCGTTAAGGCGGCTTGGCTGTGCTCGTCAGCGGGTCTGGCTGTCAACACAGCTCAGGTCATACAGAACACTCTGACCTCGTTTGCCTGAATTAGACCTTGTAGCTGAACTGACAATCTGATATGTTTTCTGACAAAGGTGCACCTCTCATTACATGTAACACTGATCATGACATTGTCTTCATTCTTTAGTGAAGCAGATGTGTTTTTAGGTATTTTGGGTCAAGACCTCCTTTCAGTGTGTCATTTGTTTTAATCCACAGAAGCTGGTACAGTATGTCCCCTCATTCTATCTGTGCTAATGTGACAAATTACAATGTGATTAAGTAAAAGAATTGCGTTAATGCACGAATTTATCATCAGGCAGCCTAAAAGCCAAATGTTTTTCGCTGTGTGCTGCATGGTGCAGTAGGATGCACATGGGTAAGCCTGTGATGAAGGATGCAAGAGCAACCCCCATATGCAGCTACATGATAATGCATCACACATACTTCTGGGAAGAGTTTATTGACAAGGGAGGAAGGCCGTGTGGGTGGGTCGTAAACATTTCACATTGGATATCAGATCTGGTGGGACAGAGCAGCCTGTGTGTGATCGTGTGTGTACCCGTCTACGAGTTTGTGTGTCCGTGTCCATGTGCGAGCAACAGCGTGTGAGTTGTTGTGCGAGAGACTGAGTGTGTGGGACATGTGTGGGCGTGTGTGTGTGTGTGGGTGAGCAGCATTCCTATCCATCAAAGTCACCAGTGGGCCGCCCTCTGCCTCGGGAGAAAAATGAACCATGCCCGACGTGCTCAGCCTGCCGCTGTTGTTCTCCTGCCACCATTTCCTCCTGATTCACCCTGAGTGGCTGTGAGTGGGACAGACACACCTCGCCAGCCATCGCCACGCTACGTTCACAACACTGCCACAGGAAGCTGACACATAAAGATGCCTGCATACCTAGCGTGCTAATACAAACAGTGTGAATTAATTCTTGTAAAACTGATCAAACAAGGAGTGTCTCTCTTTCTGACAGATGCGAGGGTGGCTCTAAAATACCTGGACACATGTTCTCAAACAGTCATGCACAGGAAAAGTGTGTAAGGCACAATTTCAGTCAACTCAAAAACAGAAATGATGCGAATATCCGAAGATGTAATGTCCATTCTTCTTGGGCTGTTGGCATTGATTTGGACTGACAGTCTCCTATCCCAGCCTTTACTCTTGGTTTTGACTAAATAAGGCCCAGATCTTTAAGTGTGTCTAATTCAATTTACATGTTATCATTGAGATGGTATTGACTACAGCCCTTACTGTAAGTGGATGAAGTTTCTGAATTATGTATGTACAGCCATTTGAATGGTCTGTACTGGCAGACTGGTGAATGAGATTGAATTGTGATTGTAGAGTCCTTTTCAATCTAAGAGATATTAAGCTAGATTCAGAAATATAGGGAACATGTTGCTGGTAGTGAGTGATAAGGGGACAAAGAAAAGTGTTCAATATCAAAGAAATGAATAAGACATTGTGAAATAAATAACCATGTGAATAAATATATAACTAAATATATAACTATGAAATTGTGATCCAGTTGTGATCCATAAATGTATCTTTTTTTATTGAATCATTTATATTTCAAAATGTCCTTTTTTTCCAAAGTATGTTCTTATTTCACAATGTTGGTTTTCCAAATGACTGTTTGATTTCATAATGCCACTTTTCATCACAAAGTCTTCCAGCAAACAGGGCAGAGACAGTTATGTAACTGGCTGTTGCTTCAGTCTGAATGACACAGAACCTACACATCCACACGTATGATGTGATGATATATGTATTGACACATGTGAGTAACAAACTACGTGTTGACACATCAAATACATGATGTGCAGTTTAGGATTCTGTCAGTGAAGTTCACATATGCGCAGCTGCAATGAGTTTTATGTATTCGCACAAGCGTGTGAAGACGTGAAGTCACAGACAAGGTGGTTTGCCCATGTGCAAGTCAGTATGTGAATGTGTGCAACGTGACAAACGCATAAAGAATATTATCACCAAAAGATCCAAGTACAAATGCATGTCAGAAATTATGTAACCTTAAATCTGGTGTACCTCTAAAATGCTGTTTTGTGCTGAGAAAATACATTTTTATTGGAGCAATTATAGCAAGAGGTGATCTGCAGTGTAGTATTTCTTAATTCTTCATGGAAATGCACATTTTTGCTACATATATGAATTAAGGCTAAGGGATTTTGCTACAAACGAAATCTGGTCATAGTAGTGGCAAATGTGGAGTGGGATCAATGTTACATTTTTGGTATGGAGTTCAAAAGGACCCAAGATACAGTGCAGGGTGAAAAAGAACGAGTCATCAGAGAGCAGAGGGATGAGGAGTTGAGTGGGAGTGGGAAGGGTTTCAGTGCGGACAGGGCCTCTGATCCCACACCTGCAGAAGGAGCCCTGTTTGAAGTGCCGCTCGCTCGCCCTCCCGGCTCACAGCACAGATGATTGATGACACATCTCGAGCTCTACACACTAAAGCAGACAACGCGCCAGAGAGAGTGTCAGAGCCCCGGCCTGAGAAAAAAAGTGAGAGAAAATGTGCAAAACGTGCAATGACAGGGGACAAGAAAAGAAAGTGTCACATCAGACTACGATTTAATCACAGTCACAGCTTACAGTAACTTCTGAACATCCAAGCCAGGGACATTTCAACCAGACCCCCATTTCCAATATTGCGAGTCACGACATCCTCCCGACTTTTGTCCTGAAAACTTTTTACTGAAACTTTTCGGGAAGCGGATACTTCATCTTACAGATTCCATATGTAGTGGTTAATGACCGATAAGTGAATCACAACATCAGCTTGGGTACACACTGTAAAGTTTATGTTTTCCAGTTGCTGAGCGAGTGATGACTAAACACAACAAACTCTGTAGAATGAACAGCACCCAGAGGCACACTGGATACAGTCCAAGAATTTCACAATCAAGCTCGCTGTTTTCATTCTCTACAGATGGCACATTGATCATATGGCTGAGTTTGTGTGTGTGTGTGTGTGTGTGTGTGCACTGTGACGAGTAACATTATGTACTGTTGTGTGTTTCTATATAACATTTAGAACATGTTAGTCACTCCATTGTTAGTCAACACACTAAAGTACAACACATAATGTAGATGAGTCATACTTTGTGTACCAAGCCTGTAATCAGAATACCATTCCTCATATCTTGGCATGTGAGTGTTTCCATACGAGTAGCATGTTGATCAACGTGATTCTAATGACCTGTTACAGGCAGTGATTAATTATGTGATCATTTTTATCCACTCTCTTGCCAAGAGTTAGATGAGAGGATCGACACCACTCTCACGTGTTTTAAATATGAAGCTATAGCCAGGAGACGGTTAGCTTAGCTTAGCATAAAGAGTGGAAGCTGGGGGAAACAGCTAGAATGACTCTGTCTAAAGTATAAAAATACACCTACCAGCACCCCTAAAGCTCATTAATTAATACATCACATCTTGTTCACTTAAAAAACATACAAAAACCAAAGTGTAACAGCAACAAGTTGTGGTTTTATGCGGGGTTATGATTTGGAATATTTCTTGGCGGGGTGCAGTGATTTCCTGGAGTCTTGTCATTGTGTCAAGCAGTGATCTTTAGAGACACTGCTAGGTGCATATTTTTACCTTTTGGATAGAGCCAGACTAGCTGTTTCCCCCTGTTTTCAGTCTGTATGCTAAGCTAAGCTAACTGTTGCAGCTGTTACTTCATATTTAGCGTACAGACATAAGAACGATATTCATCTCCTCATTTAATTCTCGGCAAGAAAGCAAATAAGCGGATTCCTCCAAAATGTCGAACTGTTCCTGAATGCAATATTTATAATTACAACCATTGGCTTGTAGTAGCATAGTAATATGAATCAGCACACCACTGTGATTTGAGCCTCCACATGAATCCTGTGAGAATACAATGTACCGTTATGGCTTAGCCTATCACGTTTGTAACAGGATACTTCACACTCCGTTCCATACTCTGACCATGTGCGGCGAACCATTTGTCTTGTTCACAGTCCCTCTTGTGTCGTGATGCTGCACGACTCATAGGACGCTAGTGGTGGTGCACTGTACTCCCAAACCCCAGATCCAGGCCTGTCAACCACTTACTGCACAGCCTAATCCAAATGGTGTAAATTCGACACCCCCACAAAGTGGACCTGATAATTGCTGCCTTTTACAGAGCCGGTCTGCTCACACTAAAAGGCCCACAATAGGACTCAGCCTGGAACTGGGCTGAATGTGCTAAATAAGCTAATGAAATCCACCCACAGGACACAAGCCGGGCACGATAAGAACCTTTATAGCTGTGAAACTCGGCCAAGCTAGGAGGGTGTTAGCTCTATCTGTTTGTTTATTTGTCTGTTTGACAGCCCACGACGTTGTGCCAGAGGGACTGGTGGTCCGACAAAGGTTAGGTGTCAGCGTGGAGTGTATAAAATAGAACAGAGCAGAACGAGTAAGAGAGAGAGAGAGAGAATGGAGAGAATAGGAGTGAGAGAGAGTGGAGGAGAGAGAGACTCAGGGCAGGAAGTGTGGGTGGCTGGGTAGGTGGTTTTGGCAACGCAGAATGGACTTCTTGCGTATTACTTCTGGTAAAACAAAGATACGAGTTTTGCATTGGCTCTACCCATTCACTGAGTAGTATTGGTTGTAAAATTTTTGCTCTTTGAGGTCAGTGTGTGTAGAGGGGACACCAAATCAGTTTAAGAGCAACATGTTATGATGTGCACCAGAACTCCCTGCACTTTTACACTGAGAGAAAACAGATAGGAGATAATCAGCGAATGTGTGCATGTGTGCATGTGTGTGTGTACAGTACACAGTGATGAATACCAGATGCAGGCATTTCCTTTGTTGGTGCAAGCAAGTTCAGAACTTGCCAAATCGCCCTGCTCTCCTCCCACACGGTTGAATACTTCCACACACACCCACACATACTCCAGAATCCCTGCCCACTAATCCTCCTCCATCCTAGGCTTAGGGGTAGCCGAAGCTGCAGGCTAATTCAATCTTGGCTGGTGCTCCTCTGTTTTATATCTCTCCTATTGTGTTTCTGTTCTCCACCCTTGGTCTTTGCACTCACACTCTTGCTTAATTAGTTTTTTTTTCTATCTCTCCATCTGCTTTTACTCCCCACTTCTTTTCTCAAGAGAAGGAAAAGCTCTCTTGATTATTTCTATGTTTCTTTTACTTTCTTTCCTGCTGTTGTCTTTGCAGCAGTGTATCTGCTCCCTACAGCAGGTATTTGCTCTGCAGTTGACATGCAGTAATCTAATCACCGATAGCGAAGGTCATTACGGGTCACATGATCGGGCTGGCAGGTCGTGCAGAGAGTTGATCTCATCTGTGACGTCAGCCCAGACGAGTGCGCAGCGGCCTTCTCCCTATCACATTCTTAAAATAGCCCTCTGTCCCCACTGACGACGTCATCCATTCCCGTCTCCCTCTGGCTCTGCCGCCCCCTTCCCTCTCTTGCTACCTCACTCTTTCTCTCCCTCCCTCTCTTCCCCACTCTCCCCCTTTGCTCTCTCTTTTTTCCACCCCCTCCTCCTCCAACTTTCCAGGCTTTGCTGCCCGCCCCCCTCCTCTCCCCTTTCTCTTCCTCTCCGTCATGTCTCTGTTTGTGCTTCTTGATAACAGCAGTAATTCCATAAAAGAGAGTTCAGTGTACTTTATGCTGATTGCTCTCTAGCAGACGACTATCTCTAACTGTAGGCCTGAAATTTTCAATATGCTCCGTAACAGTTTCAGTCAGCGAAGGCTCCATTCAGGGTTTCTTCTGAAAAATGATAACAATGACATGCAAATGAATGTGGCCTTCCCCGGCCCGCCACTTTCCCAGCACTTGTTAAAAAATTCAAGCATCGAAATGCCACTGTCATTTCGGAGAAGAGGTGCATTTGGATACTGAAAACAGAATGCCACCAATTACGTGTAGTTAAATATTTACTGTGTATGGGCGGAATACCGTGAAGCAAAAGTGACTCACACAGGGAAGGCTGCACTGACCCTCTGTATCTATATAACTAATGATCAAAGGCGAGGCTTCCATTTAACCCTGTCTGCAAGCAAGGCAGCGTTTGTTCTGCCATGATGGCTCCTCCACCCACACCACAAGTATCCTGTTGCTCTCACACACAAATCACAAACTGTCATTATCATATATATATATATATAACCAGGAAATGATGACGACCCATGGCCGTTGAGTTTCATTCAGACGTCTAAATTCATGTTTCAGCATTATAAACGGTGACTTTTAACCACGTGACTCTCATGATTAGATATTTTTATACAACTGTTTCTGTGTTTTCTTCTTCGTCTCGAGGGGAAGCCAGTACAAAACAGCCATTTATAATCATTCATTCCAAATGCCACTGACATGATAAACAAGCAGTGAACTACTTGGTACTCTAACGTACATATTTCTAACACACATGTG
Source organism: Oplegnathus fasciatus (assembly GCA_003416845.1). Lineage (NCBI taxonomy): Eukaryota > Metazoa > Chordata > Actinopteri > Centrarchiformes > Oplegnathidae > Oplegnathus > Oplegnathus fasciatus. Next base: position 539,602 of record NTHP01000087.1, on the reverse strand, counting down.
GTATATATGTTTTCAAGCACGAGACGAGGGATAGCAATGTTGGTTTACAACCAAATATCTGCAAAACTAATGACATTCTCATCACCCATATTTTATGTTTAGTGCTAATTAGCAAATGGTGGCTTGCTAGTACTCTAAACTAAGATGGTGAACATGGTAAGTATTAATCTGCTAAGCATCAACATGTTAACAGAGAGCATGTTAGCATGCTGATGTTAGCATTTAGCTCAAAGCACCGCTGTGCCTAAGTACAGCCTCAAAGAGCCAATAACATGGCTGTAGACTCAGTCTTGTTAGAACATAACCTTAGTAGTTGTTTATTTAACCATATGTAAAAACTACAAAATGGTGTAATAAAATAAGTATACAAATATTAGGCTTATCGCAATAATCATTTTAATAGCACTAATAGCAACAATGAGTCAAAGGAGGATTACCTCAACAAAGAGACACTAAATCATCGTCACTCCCTTATTTGCTTTATTCACGCTTCCTCCTCTCCTTCTGTATTGGTTGTCTGACACAATGGCATGTCAGGAACCAGGGGCATTTAAAAATAGCCGGTCAGAACCATAATAGTCAAAACAACAGACAGATCTCATCAGCTCATATGAAACTGACTCCAGTTATTTGTCATCACAGGCCTGTCTCTCACCATCAGGCTGGTCTTAACCTCCATCAACATGTCTGAAGTACAAACCAGATGATAACTAACCTCAACTCGCTCCAGCAGGCTTTGGCCTTGTCTATGTTTAGTCGTGTCTATTCTTTCTATTTGATGTTACTTGATACAGCCAGTCGGCCGAACTATGAGTTCACGGTTAATTAGTCAGTTGTGTCTATTTATACTGTACCAGCTGACGTGTCTGGTGTTGACTGTTTGTTAAGGATGTGTTTATTGAGCATTCACCAGTGTTTGTCGCACAAAGGCAAGAATGTGGATGACAATTTTTATATAATCAGACACATTTCTTGGTGGGATGGCTGTGATGTGCCAAGTTCAGTGGCAGTTTAAAGGGTAATTTGAGGCTAGAAACGGGGGTGGAGGCAGTAATTCACTGGTACATAGTGTGTCATCATAAAGTAAAATGTTTTGTCAGGCAATGTCATCAGCAGATCAGGTTAATTCAATCTCTGATCTTTGTGGATGGGAAACGTCTATCACGTATTACAGTTCATGTGCAGTATATACAATTTTTTCACTTAAGCTGTTAAGCTGAAATAATTATGAATCTAGTCTCAATCCAGATATGATAAAGGTAATCAGTGTTAGCATGGCTATATAACAAGACCTTTATGATCTTAGTTGAGATAAGGATTAAGATGATTCACATTTCCAAAGAGTTTGACTCTCTGCCACTGACAATCTTAACATGTTTAGCGGCTTGCTTCCCTCCAACTCCCTGACACTTTTATTGTTAATGTTCACCGTGATGTCAACTACAATCAATATGATTCTTGACCCCTGAATTGTTAGCAGACAGTGTACTAATAATTAACTAGATGGTTAGTCACATAGTGTTACATCAACATACTGAATGGCATGTTTTCAGTCATGCTTGTACTTTAAATTTCTGGGTATTTGGTTGCAGTAAAAAATTTATTTTTTCAATGACAATTCTACATAAAATTGCTCAGTTAGTAGTTAAAGAAATGTCTTAAAATAAGGGAGTTTAGTGCTGTCTGTGTGCATGTAGCATGATATTATTAAAGTAACTGCATTTAAAAATGTATAAACTTGACACCATTAATTTGGAATGAATCTTTCAGTCTTAAAGGAATAGTCTGACATTTTTATGACAAGTTAGATGAGAAGACAATCCACCTACCAGTACCTCTAAAGCTCACTAATTAACACTTTATATCTAATTTGTTTAATCCATACAAAAAAAGAAGTGTAAAAATGACACACTGTGGTTTTACGGGGGTTGTCATCACTGTGAGGTCACTGCGCCTGGCCAAGAAATAGTCCGGCACGAAAATCCCCGTAAAACCACAACTTGCCATGTCACTTTTTTTTTGTACGGATTAAACAAATGAGACAGTGGGTAAAACGGTGAGTGGATTTTCTTATCTTTGAACTTGCTGTTTCCCCCTGTTTCCAGTCTTAGTGCAAAGCTAAGCTAACCGGCTTCTCGCTCTACCAACATATTTTCTTTACAAACATTAAGAGTGGTATCAATCTTCTCATTTAACTTTCAGCAAGAAAGCAAATAAGCGTATCTCCCAACATGTATAACGGTTCCTTTAACATATCAAATTGAATCCTTTTATTTTATGCAACCTTTTCTCAGACAAATATTACATTTTTGAGCATTTCCTGAATCTATGAAGGCTGCATGCTGACTGCACATTATGACCATAAATAGTATGTAGAGGTGCTTCTATACTGGAATCCATCTATCTGACCTTTTCAGTGCCGTTCAAAAAGAACTTTGGCTTTCTATTTGGAGTCATGGAACAACCCCACCTCCCAAGCGTCCACGTGTGGAATCAGTCAGTGGCTGCATTCAGAGGATGTCTGGCCTGGGCTGAACTCACGCAAAACACACACTCAAGCAATAAGAGCTATTTCCTACATGGACTGCATGTTACAACACAGCAGTCAAAAGCAGGGTTACGCCGGTTGTTGATGAAATAGGGTAAAGTTGAGTTTGGTCTTCTTGAGTGTAAATCACCCTGTGTGTAATGCTACACTGTGGACATTTGATTTGCGGTCAATGTCATGGCTGTGCTGTCCAAAATGCTGTGAGATGGGAAAATCTAATGTGGAAGAGAGAGAGGGATCAAGGGGGGAGACGATGGAGGAAGGTGGAGAAGAAAGCGGAATCCAGCAGGGGGTCAGTGGGAATCCACATGGGCATTTCCTCATTTGATAGAGAGGACAGCAACAGTATGCAGCATATTATCTGTCATACAAAAATTACATATGTCACTTACTTCTGAAAAGGAAATTATAGTGCTTTTATAAAATTAAAAAAGTCCTTGGTTGACAAATTGGATCATTGCGACATATGACACTATTCATTAATGTTCTTAACAGGAGCCATGCAGGCTTAAAAGTTATCCCATATATACTGTTTGTACTCCACCATCACTCATTGACCATTATAAGCTTTTGTTGGTCCCTACCCCACCAATGGGTGCTGTTGAGGGCCACCAGCCCTGGAATCCAGGCCTTGTCTGTCAGAGCTGATCTACGTATTAAGGGAGTTATTTCGGCCTGCTTTGGGTGTCCAAGGTGGAAACTAGCTTGTTGGCATATTTTCCTACGGTGCCTCAGCGAGGAGGCTTGTGACAGTGAAGCCACAGTGAGTTGTCAGTCACTCTGGGGACAGCGAGCGAGCCACACCCAGCGCAGAGGGAAAAGCTGGACTGGTGAAGGTTAAAGGGGAGCACATTTGCACCAGTCATCTTGCAAAATGTGCCATGTGTAATTTGATTTCTGTGTTTTGGTTTCTTGATGTTTCCTGTGTTAAATCTTCACACGAACTGTTTGAGATGTCTGGACATGAATAAAAATATGTATGAGACAGTATACAGCATGACATGACAACGTGGTTTCAGTGTGTTTTGCTTCCCAAATTTCTTCTCTTGAGTGACAGTAAATATAACACAATGATAAGAAAGCACAGATATGGTCACATATAATTAGACAAAAAGTTATTTGTGGTTTCTGTGATGGATGACCCAGAATGGACATTTCTGAGGAAGTTGTTTTTCATATGCAAATGAGTGGTGGTAAATTTCTGATTACACAAGCCGTAATATATATTCAACTATGCTGACTGCGTGCCACCAGACAAATTTGTATAGGCACAAAGACAAACAAACTCAAACTCATAAAAAAAAAAGGACTCACAGGTTTACCCATCACGTGAGTCCTTTTCATCCTAATTTGTGTATCACTCAACAGAGCAGCCTTCTTTACGTACAGCAATACCACAAGCTGGTTACCATCAGACAGCGTCATCACTGTGCTGTAGATGAAGTAAGTCAACTACTTTTTGCTGAAGTGACATCATAATGAATGCAATTCTTTTCTTGTTACATCTGCCCTCAGGAAATGTGACATCATCACTGAGATTTCAAGAAATCCAGCGTCAGTTGGAAAGTTTCAAAACAGCACAGGTGGCAGAACAGATATGATGACACGAATATTTCAACACAGCTCAAGAGGAAGGAAAGGCAACCCGGAGGTGCTCCTCTGGTGTTATTTACACTCTGTCTCAATTCCTCTTTTGGCATGTTGTGGTTGAGCATGTGTATATACACACACACACACACACACAGGCACAGGCATATAGCAGGGACCTCACCTGTGCTAACCATGCAATTAAAAGGGCAACAAATAACCAACCTGCACTTTCATGATGAGTGTGTGTGCTCATGTGCTCTCATGTGTGAATACGTCCTCACGTGCCCAGGCATATCCAGTAGATGTTTTGGAAACAGGGGGCAGAGCAGCTTAACCCAGCTAAAGGCAGTACACAGGAAAATGTGTGTGAAAGAGTCCCAGGCGGCAGAAGAACACACCCTGGGCTTGATGGACAGATCACATGGGACTCAATGATCAGGAGGAAAAAGTGTGCGATCTCCAGGACAGGAAAATTGCGATCATCCAAGAGATGACTAACCCAGCAAAAGGACAGTGGGGCAATCAGACGTCATCTGCACTGAGGGATCAGCGTTTGGTCCCTTGTTTGGGAAGAGTCAAGTGTCTGAGCCAGGATTAGCGGCATTCAGCTGGTGCTACTGTTAGCTTTGGTTCACAGCTGTCAGCTCAGGTGGCCCCCCTGCAGGGGCCGTGGGGTGTATCATGACTCTGACATGAACTGTGTGGCAAGTGTACCACCTGTCTGCCATGGTGATCAATCACTGTGTGATGATTAGGTTGCCAGATCATGTACAGCAGTGTTTCCCAACCTTTTTTGTCAGATGAATCCCCACAGCCCTGTCAGATGAGCTCAAATACCCTTTCATCGACACCACAAATTTATTTCAACCATTTAATCATTACTTTTAGCTAACTATTTCAACTGTTTATCCGTCACTTTAAAGCAACTACATGGAACTTTCATTTTGGCGGTCCCTGTGGACAAAAGCGGTAGCATTTCACCACCGCCTCGTGTCGTAAAGATCTTGATCTGGATAGCACGTGCATTTGTTTTGAAAGCGAGTGAAAGAAAGACGCAACTTATTTTTAATACTATTTTTCTTTTTTAAACACAGCTGTTTGCAGGATGCATAGCGATGAGGTATCTATTTGTATTAATAACTCAATTCAGCCAGTGCAAACCCCGGTGCCGGGGGTCTGATCCTGGACCGCCCCAACTTCCCACTGGATCAACAAACTTTCTATTGCTGCCGGTACACAGGTTAGACCCAGCGCTGCCGCTGGCCACCAGCCCGCTTGGAATTCGGATTTTATCTACCTGGACGGGCTGCCTAAGTAGAGCCTATGTATGAGAAACGCTGTATAAGCCAACAGCAAGATATAGCTTGGTAGCAAGGACAACATAAAATGTTATGTTATAAGCCAGTTGTATTACAGTAATGTCCACCGTGACCTAACGTTATACTTCCATGGACTGCATAACCACGTCTCACAATGTATTTCATAAATAAAATATATACATATTACATACCTATCTAGGAGGAAGAGGGCCAATTTAGGATCGGTTTTGAATCCTTTTCAAATCCTGCAATTCTCTCCATCTGTTTAATGACCGACCAAGGTTGACTCGTGTTTTCGTCCATGCTCTATCACCGTCCCTTTTAACTTTTTTTTTGTTCTTCGGTCAATTCTTTTCTTTTTCTCTTTGCTGATGATTCCCCAGTATCAGCCACAACCACAAAACATAAAATTCTCTAAAGAAAAATCTCATCCTGCTTCCTTTTTATTGGCTAACATGCTACTCACTGCCAGACTTTGCCTGTGAAAAGGTAAATATAGACTGTGCCGTAAATCGTTCAGTCTGATTTCGCGGGGAATCAGACCCGGTGGCAGGCATTAGGAATAACTACGAACAGTATATATATATAGCCAATCTTCTCACTGATGGTCTCGTTTGCTTATGTAGGTCATATAGAGGCATCAGTATTAAATTGAGAATGTTTCATAATCAGTTAAAAACTCCATCTAGTGGGTTTAAGCTAACTTTTTCAATTGTTTGTTTATCCATTGCCTTGAGCTACTGTATTTCACCATTTATCTTTTACTTTAAGCTAACTGTTTTAACGTCTTGTTTTCAGGCACTCTTGAAAGTAGCGTTCAGGTGTTACAGCTGACTCAATATAGGAATATAGTTTTAGTTTAATTAGTTTAGCTACTCCACAATCTGCCCACCCCTAGCAACTGCAGAGGTACCCCCAGGGGTACAAGATCCCCAGCAACTCCTGTCTGGGAACCACTGAAGTATAGCAACAGATTTAAAGAATGCAGCTCAGCATCCTGTGCTATTCTCAGTTTGAGTTTAATTGAGGTAGAGACCCCCTGCTGAGAAACACATGAGAAAAGTAAAGGCAGTTTCTTCATCTGCCTCATGACTAAACATAGATCTGTGCATACTGTCAGCAGGGGCATGAAAGGCCAAGCTGCTCTCACCACACATCCTTGAGCAGCACCAGTACGCATGTGTATGTGGCTTGACCTTGTCTTACCTTATACCATGACGCTCCTGCACTCCTTCTATCTGCACCATCTTTGTCTCTAAAACATTGCTTGCGCCCTCACACAGGCATACACACCTACTCACATTGAACTGTACGCGCAGGTTGGGTCCCACCCTGCTGATGCACTCCTCTGAACCCTCTAGCATGTGACACCTCTAGCTGGAATGCCAAACAGCCACAATCCCCATTGTCAGCAGCTCTGGGGAAAACAAATATTTTACACATCTGTCCCGGCCAAAGTCAGCCTCGCATCATCCTCATACTCTCTCATACACATGCACAACCTTCACTCATTTTCTTTATTCAATCTTTCTTCAAGGGAAGATTTAATTCCGCTTGCGTTGCCTTCTGTTGACAGCTTTTGCTTCCTTTAGTTTTCATTTATGCATATTGTTGTAAAATGTGCATGAAACCACTCAAATCTGCTAATTAGAGCCTTGAATTTACAATAAAAAGGAAGCGAGGATGTTTTTCTTTGGTAATGTGTAATTGAGTGAAGATCATCAAAGCACTGCAAAACTGGAAACAGACAGGGGGTATGGAATAACTCCAAGCATGATTTAAGCAAATCTGCAGCTTTTTTTTTTTTTCGCCGCTTATGTAAATCTAGGAAGTGGAAGAGCAGCTTTGAACATAACAGAGACCTTTCTGTGTCTCTTTAGTGTTGTCCCGGTACGGCCCAGGTTCACAAGAAAATATATCGCATACAAGAACGGCTTCATGTTCCATTCCTGCATAAATGTTTATTTATTTTGAGTTGTTTTTTGTATTGTTATTTTGGTGTAGAGACAGTGCAGGTGGTAGACATGCAGTAACCGCACCATCCATATGTATATACATGGTAATCAAGCTTATAGGTGAGTATAATGGTACTTTTTTACCTACATGTCTTTGAATTGGCTGCTTATTTCAGCGTGAATATGCATAGACACACACACACATGAGCACGGAAAAGCACTCTTCCCCTCTCCCACAAAAACACTCAGTGCAGTGATTACCTGCCTTGCCACTCAGGGGCCATTTGCTGTTACCACAAAGCTGATTATCTCACCCCTACAGCAGGCTGTGTTTGCGGCTTTGCGATTTTCTCCCAAATGCCCACACTGCTATTTGTAGAAATGTTACCTAGCTGGCACAAGCTGAAATATGTTTGTGTTTGTGTGGATGTTTGCGTCTGGGTGAGTGTTTGCGGCGGTGCCTGGCTGTGTGTGTGTGTGCGTGTGGTGTGGTGTGTTTGGTGGGTGGGTGGGTGTTTGTGTGGAATGGAAGGCTGTAAGAATGGAGGGATGGATGACACAAACAGGGCAGAGTGGTGGGAGGCTGGTGTCAGGGCCCTACTCCTACTACCAGGCTGGATGCAGTATCTGACAGCTGACTGAGAGTCTGCAGGCCCCCTCTTTACACAGTCCCACCAAAAGGTCAGCACTTCAATCAGCTCCGCTCTCTGGATGCCTCTCTTTCTCTCTCACCGCTGCAGAGCCTCAATTCGGCCCCCTTGATGCACACTTAGCCATGCTTGACCATATCTCACAGGTGGAAATGTAGTTTTCACACGCAAGAAGGCAGCCGCAACATGCATTTATGTATCTGTACCATGTGACATCCACAGTATATTAAAGTTCCAAAGGCGGATGATTATGCATGCTGGATGATATGTGTAATTTTGGCGCACTTTGGTGTGTGGAAAATTGCCATCCGCAGTCATAGCTGACTCATTGCTCTATAACCATTTAAATTTTCCAGACCTTTAATTTCCTCTCAGTTCCTTCTCAGGTCTCTAATTTGCCTTTACACATCAGGCACTCTCAATATCCTGCAGCCTACCACCTGCCACTGGAAAATACTTTCTCTGCAGATTATCAAAAATTGCGATTAAAATATGATTTAACATGACAAGACTAGACAGGTGTCTGTACATCGCAGACTAGAAGAAGAAAAAAACAGGACAAACAAGACAAACTGACAAATGTTTCGGCCCATTACAAGAACTCTTTGTTTGTTTTTCCTGCTGATTTATTGAATCAAAACTTCCTGTAAATGAGTAATCCGATGTGTGATCTCATATCTTTTGTTTAAATGGTAGGTATGTTTATCTTGATGTTTTTTGCCGCGTCACAGCACCTGCTTAAAAATCTAATTACTTTCTCATAATGTGTCATCTGTCACTCCCCCGTTTTATGCATAACTCCCTTATTATTCACCTATTACACTGTTTCATTTTTTTCATAATCGTGCCTGGTAAATTAACAGGTCTCCCAATGCTGTCAGCTGCATGAATTATCATTAACATGAGGAGTGAAATGTCAATGGGGGTGCATGTGAAGTGTGTCCCGTGATTTCATGAGGCTAATAAGAGCATTGATATAAAAGAGATTTAGAGGATTTTGGTTTGAGTATCTGCTGAGAGACTCTCATCTTTCAAGTCTCATGAGGTTAAAGTCACTGCATAGCCCGATCCATACAGCCGGTGACTAAGCCTGCATCAAGACGCTCTGAAGGCAGGACAGTCATGCAGCATACAGGAAAATCTCAGGCTGTCTCATAGCCAGTGTGTGTCATGTTGGAGCCTCTGCCAGTACATAAAGAAAATCTTGTGCCTTGATTCTTTCCATCGGCTTTATGATTCATTTTACTGCCCACTACTTGACTGCGACAGATGCCTGGGCACAAGCCCAACTGTCCCCGGCTAACTTTATGAAGGGGCAAGCTCAAATCTATTTCCATTACTTAATTTTTACTTAATTTTGTCTTATTTTTGTTATGTACTAGTTTGGGGCTGCTATTTTCATTTAATTATATTTAACATTGTCAGTATATCAAACCTCCCAGAGCCCAAGGTGACATCTTCAGATTGCTTGTTTTGTCCACTATTAATCGAGCCCGTTAATCGATTAGTCAAACGTCAGGAAAGTAGTCAGCAATTTTAATAATCAATGAAGTGTTGAAGTAATTTATCAAGAAACAAGAAGAGTCCACAGTCATGCTAGCAGCTCTGTGAGGCTGTGCTTCGCCACAGCAGTGCTTTGAGCTAAATGCAAACATCAGCATGCTAACATGCCGACAGTGACAAGATGATGTACAGCAGGTAAAGTTTACCATGTTCACCATCTTAGTTTAGCACGCATGCTAATATTTGCTAATTAGAACCAGACACAAAGTACAGCTGAGGCTGATGGGAATGTGGCTAGTTTGGCAGATATTTGGTCACAAACCAAAGTATTGGGCAAATTACATTTTTGACCTGATGATGGCGCTACATGAAAAGTTAAGGAACATCAATCCATCCAATAGTTGTTGGAATATTTCAGTTTGGACCCACCAAGAGACTGACATTAACATCCCTCAAGCCGCTAGCATGGCTAAAAATGCTAAACATTAGCTGGTTCAAGCTTCTCAAATGTGAGTTTTCCCTGTGAATATCTTCGGGTTTGAGACTCATGGTCAGACAGCAGTGGCAATTTGAAGACTTTCCCTTTGGTTCTGAGTAATTATGAGGGGCATTTTCACAGTTTCTCACTTTTTTTTTGACTAAGCAAATAATCTTTGAAATAGTCGAGGGATGAATTAACATCAATCGTTGATTGCAGGAAGTTGTGTATGACCAAGAATCTAAAACCCACATGTATTAATTTAATTACTCTCTCACTTTCTACTTAATAAATGAAGGGTAAATCATAATTGTTGATGACTGACTTTGTTTTGATTGACAAACTGTTTCCACCCTGCGCCATGACATTTTTCAATCTGGCTTAACACTGTTTAGCTGTCGGTGACACCAAAGGCATTCATGGGCGTGACCTCTTTTAAAGCTGAAATCTCGCAGAAGAATACACTGCTCTACTATCATTTCAAAACTGACATCATCCCAAATACGATGATTCACTTGGGCTGGTCTCCTTTATTCCTGCTATGGTCGACTCAGTAAATATAGCCCGATGAGCTCTCACTCATCGGGAGCTGCTTTGTGTTAGGAGTACCACTCAAAGATGACACCACGGATTGTCATAGCATGCATCATGTTATTCTCTCCCGGGTGCAGACGGTGCAATCTTTTAATTACAGTACAGGGCCATCCATGGGAGATAGACAGTGACTTATTATCACAGGCCTCATCAGCCCTGAAACACCGAGTGTCTCTTGACTAAGGGCTCTCACTGGATACTCATAGTCCTTTTTCAATGTACAGCACTTCACGGCTTCTATATCAATGTACAGCACTTCACGGCTTCTATATCAATGTACAGCACTTCACAGCTTCTATATCAATGTACAGCACTTCAGCACTCGGGTCAGACAGTTCGTTTATGAGACATTTACTTCATTAGGCTGTGTGGCGAGGGCAGCTTGACAGTTCTTGATGGAAACAGGTGAGAGAGAATTTGAGAGAACACTAAAAACGCCAGTTCAAGTCCACCGAAAACTAAATCTGGACATGCTACAGACCTACAAGACTGGTTCCTCAATTACAGTAGCTTCTTTTGGAACATCCTGCGCTCCCTGTTTCAGCTACATGACTGCACACAGACAGAGAGAACAATAGCGCGCACATGGAAAGCACATGGATCATTTTTCTGCTTTGACTTTCGACGAGAGTGGCGTTAAAAGCGCAGAGCAGAAAAAAAAAGAAGGAATAGAGCTCGGTTTCAACATCCCCTATCATAAATCTGGATTAAAGAAGTGGTGGTTTTGACACGACTGTTTCATCTCGTCTGTCTGAAGTGTTACTCGCGGGCCCCGAGGCTGACGGATGAGTGACTATGAGTGTGTAGTGTTTATGAGTATGTGTGTGTGTGTGTGTGTGCAGCTGGGACGAGAAGGTTTTGATGAAAGAGACAGACGGGTTGGAAAGGAGAACAGAGAGCAGGATGTGTGAGAGGTGTTGAGAACTAGTTTTTTTTTATTTTTATTAATGGATACTGAGCTGAGTCATAGTCTGCAAGTTTACACAGCACGTGCTTAATCAGTGGAAAAAGATATTTCAACACATGACAAAGATAAAACATGGTGTTATTTGTCTTCACTGGTTAGAGGTATATTTGCTTTATGTACAGGAAAAACTCTTCCTGTTTTGAATTGAGCCCTTAATGCAGATAATGCTGCTTTAAAAACATAAGCAGCAGTTTCACCGTGGACATTAGCACAGTCATGAGAGCATTCTTGTGTAAACACTGCTGCTTCCAGTGTACTTACACTTGTTAGAGGCCCTCGAGAGTTTTGACATTCAAAATAAACCGGTTGCGGTTTCGGCTCTGAAAGCCTCAAGTCGGCACGTGAATGAGGTCAGCGCCTCCTGGAGCGAGTCGGAGCTGAAACCTGTGGTTATGAAACAAGAGAAAGGCCCAGTTTTCCACAGGATGGGCAGTGAAGGACTTTTCCTGGCTTTGTCGCAGAGGCCTGAGGTCATCACTCATAACAAACAAGCACTGCCAACACATTTAAATCAAGGCAGTGACTGAGGGTTCCAAATTACTCCAACCCACAAGTGGGCCTGCAACAATAAAAGTGACTGAGCTCTAACCAGATACAGGAGCTGGTACACAGCAATATAACTCAAAAAGAGGATCCTGCTTTTTATCTTAAAGGAAATGACATCCAGCAGTGGTTATATGACAAATGCAATGACTGGTCCTTCCCCGAAAACTGTGGTTTGACGAGAAGTAGAATAATAATCTGATCATCTGAAGTGCTCTGGTGCAAAATATAGTTGGTGTCTGCTGCCACCAAGTGGCAGAAACACTCACTACATAGCAAACAAACTGGAGTAGAAGTTCCTTTTTATTTGGGTTGACTTTTCCACACAACATGGCAAGTCTGCTTAATGAGAAAAGTTTAGCTTTACTTTTGTGTAACACAAGTCTGTTCTGTTTACAACAGCTGAATTATACAAATCTGTTGGGAGTGAATTAGACTCAATTGTCTAAATGGACGGAATAATCTAAAATACTACATACGATTCTCATTAAGTAGCAGAAGGGAGCCAGATTGAAAGAAACACCACAAACTTCACCAACAGGTAATTCCAAATAAATTTATTGTGTAATTTTATCCACTGTACAAAGCAAGTATGGAATCTTCTGGACACTGACGTGACTGAGCTGGAAACACAGATGGACCATTGATTTCCATCGAAGAAACAGAAAAGATAACCTAGAGGGGGGTAAAACAAAAACAGCGACTCAGTTTGAGGAACACAAGACATAACACAATGGCAGTGACCTTTAATTTCTTGTCAATATTTCCGTTTTCAATTATATTAACTGTAAATACTGATGCATCATTATCCTGTCGGATTAAACTAATTAACAGGGCATCTCTGTAATAATCAGATCATGGTGCAGCAGTTGAGATGTCGTACCACAGGTCTACTCCAGAGCCTTGACGATGGCCTCGTTGGCCTCTATGCTGATCTGAACTTCTGCCCTCGCTGCCTCGTCAGATGTGCCAGCCAAGTCAGACTGGGCCTTCTCCAGGTTGGCCTTGGCAGCCTAAAAATAGACAGAAAAATAGAATGTGTAGCAATGAGAAACAGAGCAGGAAAGCAAATGATAAAGCCCACAGTTGAGATTTTGTTTTGTTGCAGCACCAACATCCTCATCATCTGTTTCCTACCTTACTAACAGAAGCCTCGACCAGGCTGATTATCCCGTTAATTCAGAAATATCACAGGACCAAGAGTCAAGCCAGGAAAAGAGCCTGCAAAGCTCTACTCATCCTAAAAACCTTTAGAGGCCAACTGTGATGTAAAAGCCAGAATAGCAAGGCTGAGCACCGAGTCAAAAGTGGGGAGTAAGACGAGCAGAGAAAATCCCCACTGCCTCTTTCCTCTGAAAGCTCCATTTGTCACAGTAGTGATTAGAAACTAGAAATGCCAAACATAGCTGGAAGTTAAAGGTCTCCCAGTAGGGATTTGACACATCTGCTATAACTCAACAGTGACTGACCTTTCCCTCCTTATTAACAGCGTGGGCCCATGTGCATTTTTACTGAAGAGTGGAAGACAACGAGGAAAAAATAACTCATTTACTGCTATGAAGTCAACTTGACAGTGACACTGGCACTGCCCAAGGTCAAAGACAGACACCTCCACAGCGAGTGCGTAATAACGCAGCCTAGCATTAACGAGACTGACATTTAAACAAGGACTCAACATTCAAGTCCAACTACAACACTGATCAGATGGATAATCATCAGCTGGGAGGTGCTCATCAGCACAGAGGATCACAATCTAGTGCGAGTTCAAACAATAGTCTGCTGTCAAAGATCACGTCCCTGCTGGGACACAAACCAGGGTGAACGAACAGTAATTATGCATGCCTCAACAAATCAGATATGAACACCCATCACACAAATCTCATTAAAACATAAAAGATCCATAAAGGATTGACTAACCCACGCTAGACTGACATTAGAAGGACATCATTTGTCAGAGTGGTCCCTGCTAGATGTTAAGAGTGGAAGCTCCAATAATTTCACGTTCCAAATGTGGCAAAGCACCTCTCATTTTAGAAACACGAAAAAGCATGTAACATACTGTATAGCCGCGTTTCCATTAAGCACTTCGGTATAGTACCTTTGGTATAGTATATAGTACCCTTGCCAAAAGGTACCTAAACCCAAGATCTGTGTTGCCTTTCCACCACAGACAGTACTCTTAAAAGTAGGCGGGGTTGTTACTGGGTAATAGCGCGTCAACCATCTAACGTTAAGCAGCTGATTTCATTTATTTACTTGTGCCGAGCAAATGAAGCCACATTCAAAACATCCATTCTGAGGAAAAGATGGAAAAGTTTCTAAAATGAAAGGATGTTTTTCTGCCTTTTCATCTTTACTAGTCAACATTAGCCAGGTGTAGACTGGAGAAAAATATACTTTAATTCACTGTGCTGATCAAAGGCTGCACCGCCAGGTATACCGGCAACTTTTAAGGTTGAACGTTTTCTTGCATGTTACTCAATGCACGAGTTGACGTCGTGAATCAGTCAGCCCACCTTAAATATCAATATGGCGACTTTGACCATTCCGTTTGTTTTTATTGACTCTCTTAAATGAAATACGCTTTAGTGATGATCAGATCTTCACGGTTTAATAAACTGTTTATGAATTTCACCCGGATTATGTGAACTGTGAATATTCTGTTTCCTCACTTGGAAAAAAATTCCCGAGCCTCGCTCGCTCCGGCAGCAGTACACCTCTGCAGCTAAGGTAGAGTGAAGATTCTGCTGGCCAATCAGCTGACTGCAGCGTTTCTAGCTCCACCTTTCAGTACCAGGTCTGTGTGCTAGGTACCCCAACAGAGGGGTGACGAAAAAAGGGTACAGTATGGAGAGGTTCCATTGGTACCATCCACAACTTTTGACAATGGAAAGGCAAAAATAACCGTTCTAATGTGTAACGAACCGAACTAACTGAACCGGACTGCCTGGTGGAAATACGGCTTATGTGAAAGCGTGACAAGACGAGTGACATTCAGAGCTGATATTTCAAAACTTATCCTCTCTGTACAGTTTGTGACAAAAATGTACTTCACATGTACTTTGAGGGAAGATACTAACATTTTGAACTGATAAAGAATGACATTAAGCCTGCAGGTGTAAATGTGACACACACACACACGTACACCATCATAATAATATCAAATTCATCTTTTTGCTTGCCCACTTTGACAGTGAAGTCAAAGCTCAGAGCTAACTGCAGAACAACTGAGCTGTTCAGGATTAAAAACCTGAGGTACAAAGTAAGAGCAATTCAAAGACTATTTTTAAATAGAACAAATGTGGAAAAAACAGCCAGCCTCTGAACATAACTTAGCAAAGCTCTGCAATTTAAATTCAATGGACCAAAGGAAATAAAGAGTTCAATCGGGTAGAAGTAAAAATTACATTATCGTACCGATAATCTAGCTTGAAGAGTGAACACACAGTTCATAAAACTTTCTTGATAGTATTAATAACTACACAAGACTGTGATATTCGGAATCTCAGAAGTTCAAAGGCTGTGTTCCTACTCATTATATGCCACGAATATTGATCCCTAGCATTTATAGGTACCTCATTAAAAACATGTAATAATAGGTCATCATAACCCATTACACAGCTTATAATAAGGAGATCAATACCAATATTAGTTCAACACATTAAAGTAAGGGTTGATAAAAGCAATTACAAGATCAGCTGTACAATATAAACACAATCAATCAATGAAACCAGTCATTAAGAAACACTTTGTGAAACGTGAGTTCAGTGTGTGTTGAGACATTGTCAAGAAGGTGTTTATTCCTTTTGAATGGCATTAACTTTACCCCTCCCTATTTTTCTCTATTGATTTCAAACTGAACATTTAACCACACACCACTGACTGGTGTCTTTTCATTGTGTTGTTTTTTTGTACACGGTCCATCATGTAATTACATTTACCTGCTTTAATGACTTCTTCACCTACACAAGTGTCTTTGAAGTAGTCATCAAACATTAACCCAAGCTAAAACCTTGTTAGTCTTGCCCTCTTGTGTTGAAACAATGCAAAAGACCGTATTGAATGTCATTGCATGGATATTAGACTGCACGTGAACTCGTTCTTTTCCTCACCTACAGTGCAAATATTTTATCATGACATTTTCTGTCAAACCTTTCATTACAAGTACAACTTTTATTTATTTATTAAAAAGGGACAATAACTGTGCTGGTATCAACTGTATTGTAAAATATAGTTGACAAATTCTTACTATCTCATGGTATATATGGTCATACTGCCCAACATTAGTGCAGAAGCCTGTGAGTGGAGTGAGGTTGACATTATACTCACAGCAACGTCCAGCTGGTCCAAAGGAACCGCCTCCTCAGCCAGCAGTTGCACTGAAGAATCAGCGTTGACTGTTACTGACCCACTGCTCACTGCTCACACACACACACACACACACACACACACACACACAGTGTAACTATACATGCCAAAATACAGTCATCTTCGCTGTGTTTTATAATCAATGCAATGTTCATTATAGAGCCAGGATGTGCTTCCTCACGCTCAGGCTAGCTTCTGTTCCACAGTGTATTTTCTCACTGAGGGTTTATTTGATCCATGTGAACAACTGAAACGTGACACCTGGGTATTCTACACTCTAAGCTTTATAGGCATCTACTACTGAATTTGTTGGAAAAAAAAGAAAGAACTTAACATTTTAACAAAGATAAATATTATTATTTCGGTAGCATTACATAATTACAGCTTCCATGACTCTGAGACAAACACACTGTCAAATCCAGGTGGACAGCATCAGCTGTGTATAACTTAGCTTAGCTTAGCATACGGACAGAATAACGCATGTATCATGTTTCAGCTTTTTCAAAAAGATCAAAAAAAGACATCACATTAAGATGGTTCTAAGAGATTGTGATTTTTGGTTTACTTTTTAATAATGTGTAACAAAGCATTATTGGCTATTATTTGCCTAAACAGAGATGCCACTGTGTGCTGGCTTCAAAGCATACACTTAGGAATACATCATTCATTTGAACAGCAGGGACATTAAGTCAACGACCTTAGGGTAGGCCTGACCTCAGTCATTTACTCATGCTTTTCTATAGCAAAATCTTACCAAAGTATTTGACAGAGGAGCCGTCGTCACTGAAGACTGTGACAACACCGGGCCTGAGCACCTGCAGGGTGGGCACGTGGGCAGGAAGGATACCGAACGCTCCAGTAAGTGTGGGCACGTCAACCTGTTTCACACTGGCCTCTTTGAAAAACACCTGGAGAGTGGAGACAGGGGATGGAGAGATACATTAACCGACTTAAGGACTGCCCAACGACATTTCAACATCAACAAATGATGACTGATCAAAGATGCAAAACTGTAAACTAGAATTTGAATAAAATGGAACCCTGTCAAGAGCCATTATAATATGGTCTGTCACCTTTCTGTTAAATTTTATGCAACATGATGCATAACGTTACGTTTTTGTTGTTAATACACATTTTTGTTAATATTGGATCAGTTCTGCAGCAGTATGTGAAGTAGACATGCAGCACTGTGTGAAAACTAGACTCTTAAATAGTAAAACACGTTTGTGGGACGAGATACAACCACTGACATGAAGCTCAAGGTTAGAGAGCTCTGCATTTAACACACAGTTGCTGAGTGCAGGCTTGACACGGGATTTAAACTTAAGCTAACAACGCACACTACAAAACATATGTACAGAAATGTACTTTAAAAGGTACTGAGCTAGAAAAAGGCAATGCTTTAGTGGTACCGTTTCGCAAAGTATACTTTGAATGACAGCTAGGTTGGCCATCGTTAGCTCGCTAAGCTAAGCTAAGCTAAACCCTTTACTGACAGCGCAAGCTCTGACGCTATATCTGAACTGCATGCGTGTATTAACTACAGTACTATGTGCAAAACCCATGCATTAATACAAAACTGCTAAATGACCCCGGGGGCAGACTTTTCTGCAAACCGAGACGGCGCATTTCAACGACAAACTAAGTTAGCCGCACAGCTAGCTGGGCCCGAGAAGCCTCGCCAATAACGTTAACGTTAGCCAGCTAACCTGTGACGGGGAGGCGAAAGTGAAGGACATCTGCGGGGCTCCGGTGGCGGCCTCGGCATAGGAGCGACTTTGCCTCAGCACGGGGAGAGCACGGCGGAGAAACCTCGCTGCCATCATGTCTGAAAATCAGATTTTATTCAAGTACAAGTGAATGACAGAGATCCCCGAGCCCTTGCGTGAAGGCAGTCGGTGTGCGCTTGGTAGGACAAGGACGTTGGTAACCTTCCCACAAGGCTTTACGGTGGCGCAGAGGATGTAGGGTAATGTAGTCTTTTGACAAAAATAGACGAACAGCAAGGTTGAGGTTAATTATCGTGGATTAGCTTGCTAGTTGTGAGTTTTGGCGGTCATTTATCATCTTGGCAGCAACATAGTAAACCCAAGTAAGTATTATAATTTTTTAGTCAAAGAAATTTAGCTTCAGACATCCAAATAGTGTCGGTTTCAGCTACTACGCCAGAAATACCTTTCAGTTTTCATTATTCCAATGTTTAGCATACATAGGAGAATATTTAAGGAACAATTTACGGAAGAGTATTTGGCAAAATATTTATTTCCCATATTTACTCTTTTTCGTGTATGAAGCAACTTAGCCCTCACCACCAGTAGATGGCGCCAAAATCACGTGTCATATGCTACATAGGACTCAACAGATGGGGACACTCTAGTCTGGTCTGGGACCAAGTTTTTGTTGCTCTTGTGTATGCAACATACAGACAGACAGACAGACACAGACAGACTAACAGACTTGCTTCACCATTTCCCCCACACCTGGAAGCAAGTGACGGCATATAACTAATGTGAAAAATACATCAATAATAGAGCACAAAAGAGGAGCTTTACATTGCAAAAATGCGTATGAAAAGGGGGAAATAATATAGTTGACATTAATTGAGGCACTCAGTCTTATGTATCTCTGACTGAGCATCAGGCTAATTTTGAGAAACCTTTCAATCACTCAGCTTTACCTCACTTCTTGCGTCACGTGGTGCGCCTCTGACTGGGTGGTGGGCGTGTCTTAAACAGTGGGGTTTCATTCATAAATACTTTTAGCCTTAAAAATCCACATTAAAGTGTTCACAGAAGAGTTTCACGTTATTGGCTTTGCCCCTCTCCACCCCTCCATGGACCAGGCTGGTTGAGTAGGTGAGTGCTACCTTCGCCGCGTGCCTGCTCGCGTGTTTGTGCAGCCAATTCAAATCGCGAGCTACCTTCTCCGTCGGTGTCAGCGGACTGATGGAAATCATAGGCGCCTGTGAAATATCAAGATGGCATATTTATTAACCTCGCTGCGCTGGTCTGGAGCGTAGCTGGTTTTCATCCTTTTTTTTTTTTAAGTTTTACTATCGGCTTCGTTTCATCACGTAATGTGATGTGATTTTGTTTTCTTGCAGCAGATTTTATCAGCTGAACCTCCATAAGGAAACAGCTGCCAGAGCCAGAGACGAAGCTCATTATTTTGTTCCGGGGGAAAAATATATTGCAGTAGCGAGCAATAAGAGCGGGATGCTCTCTTTTGTGCAACAGTTTCTCATTTTAAGCTTATTACGAGGTCCAAAATGAACAATTGCAATTGTATTTTGTTCAAGTGAGGTATTGTGGTAATTATGGCACGAAATATAAAAGGTAACTCGAAGCGATAATACCAGTAACGCAGCTGGCATAGACCGAAATTTTGTAAAGCATGACGGGATATGCCATCGCTGGGACACCCATGTCTTCCCATCTGCTCTGTCCACCAATCAATAGAGCAATCTTCAGGGTTTGCAACACCATAGAAGTAAGCAATTCTCAATAAAGTGCTGGGCTAAATTGATTTTCACAGCTTACTTTTACAAATATGGTTATTTGTCCTCATATTTCTTAAAGCCTAACAGCAGAGGAAAGGTAGCCAAGTGTAACTAGACTATCCAAAGTGTGTAACTGTAACTTTGTTATTGCATTAAATGAAAACAGTGAGGCTGATGTAGCTTTCTTATTGTAAGAATTCTTAAAAGAACATGTGCTGATGTTTGGTGTCATTCCTTGGAAAAAAAAGAAATATTTAAATTTTATGATCATCACTACTGAAGCTGATTGGAGGGAAGCCTGTCAGTGAGCTTGCTGAATGCAGGCACTTATGTAATGTAAAACTTATCTACACAAACTGAATAATTAACCGATCCTTCTGCCGTGCGTTTGTTATCAGCCATGCAGCACTGCCGTCCTGTTGCTCCGAGGCCAGTGGGCCGGCCCTGAGGGGGGGAACACCGCTGCTCAGGCTCAGTCGGCTGGGTGGGCTGAGGTGGCCGAGGATGCAGCAAGGGAGCTGAGGAGGAGACTCCTGAGCCACAGCACTGACACACACATCCAGAGCTGCTGCTGCGCACTGCCCTCCATCAGGGTAAGACACTGGGCTGCTAGAAAGCAGGATGTGGTGCGGTGCTGCAAAGGGAAAGCATTCTGGTCACAGCCTGATGTGTTTCCCGTAACACTTTTTATGCTTGGACGGTAGATGCAGGGAGTTAGACAGGCTGGCAGCAAAAGAGCTCGGCAGTAGCTTACAGGTTGTGGTGCTGAAGTTGAGTGCTGCAGTGACTGGCAGGCAAGTGAGGAGTGCTGAGTGCTGCTGGCATGTTGCTTCTATCCTGTTGGGTGAGTAGATCTATCCTGGGTGTGTGTGTGTGTGTTTGTGTGGGCGTTTGGTGCAGCAGTAGCAGTATTAATGGCTATGATCTGTAAGAGCAAACGCACAGCAGCAGTGGTAGTGTAACTCAGCTGCTGGAGCCAGTGTTTAGTTAAAGCTGATGTTTCTCTCTCTCTTCTCTGTGTGTGTGTGTGTGTGTGTGTGTGTGTGTAGGAGGTAGACAGAGAGTCTTCACGTTGATATGGAATTATGGGTGATGATTTACAGCCGAGATGCTAGCATTTGCATCCTCTGTGGGATTCGAAGCATGCGCACGAGCACGCACCGCACACACATACATTTGGTTTCTGCTTCGTCTTGCAGTCTTGCGTGGCTGTTAGAGATGCAACAAGATCTTTGTGCTACAATGGGAATCTTCTGTCACATTACATAAATGCTCATTTGCTATGTTATTAGACATCAGACGTCAGTAATAGACTGCTAAACCACTATTTATTCTGTGAGTTCAGAGAAGTTTTGTTTTTTCATGTTTACATATACATTTATTTATTAACACAGATAAAATGCAGTATCTTCAATGGTTGACTTTGTGTTTTGAAGAACAGCTCCAGTAACAGTCATTTCCTCTGTGTGTTTGTGTGCGGGCATGTGTTATCTCTCAGGGGGACTCTCTAGTTGGCCTGGACCATGAGCAATGAGTCTACCGTCTGGAACATCCTACCAGAAAACTCCACAGTAAGCCTGCCTTTCGCCACTCGCTTATTCTCAAACTTCCTGTGTGTATGTGTTGTGTCTGTGTGTGTGTGTGTGTGTGTGTGTTGTGTTGTGTCCATCCCACCACCAGAACCATACTTTCCCTCATATTCTCTTCTATCTATCTATCTATCTATCTAATAGAGAACATCCTGACCTGGAACTGAAATAATTAAATCTCTGATCTAATCTCAGCTTTAATTTCCCCTCGCAGAGAAATTACAATGTGATGTCAGAGTCTAGCGGTCATTAACACTTGCCGTGCATTCTCCCTTGTAGAGTTCAGCGTAACGCTCCACCTGTAAGACCATCATTTTGATATCCAAAGTCTGTTATCTTTACATAACCTTAGTTGTCATGTCACTCTGATACTCCATGAAAGAACAAGGCCTGCTGTTGTTCTCTACTCTCCCACTCATGTTGCCATCTATCATTTTATTTAAACCTTTTTAATCCCTGTTCTGTAGCCACAAGAAATTTACTGGGGAAACACATTTTTGCTATTAGAATTGGATAAATAAGCACAATTCAACTTATTTGTTGATGGGGAAAAAACAAAGTAAATTCTGAAATAAACATATCAAATGGGCAAGTTAATAATAAACAAATGTAATAAATAAATTCCACATTATTCATATGGCTAAAGGAAAATAAATGTGTTAATAAAAAAATAAATTCTGCTAAATAAAATAATAAAAATAATTACTGAGATGACAGAAGAAACTAACACACACACACACACACACACACACACACATATATATATATATATATATATATATACATAATTATTTGTGTATTATTTCTTTGTTATTTTCGGAATTGATTTGACCATTTTATTTATTTAGTCATTCACTGATTTATTTCCTAATAAATCAAATTTGGTTTTCCACAGTAAAAAGTGGTTTCTAGCTAACAGCTAGCTGCGAGCACTAGAACTGCTATTTGCTTTAAGGAATAATTGTGGACTCAAAGTAATGAAAATGTAGCGATCAATGCATAATGCTACATACAGAATAATACAGACAAAAACATGTACTTGGGGAGATCGTAGATTATGCTTTTGCAGCGAAAGACTAATAATAGATTTTCACCTGCTTTTTGTTCAAGCTTATGTGGTTGATTGAATAGCCAGTGAAGAGGGAGAGATCTTAACATGTTTTGTCCTCCTCTATTGGAAAATTGACTAAAGCAGTATTATCATCAAAAGCAGTGGATCTCAGGTACTATAGAGTCTACCAGTGCTCCTTGTGTGGTTAATTCACTCAGCAACAGTCCTCCCTGTGAGAGCTTTCCCATAGCTAAGGTACACTGTAGACAGGTTAATAGCCCTGGCATTTATTGATTAATTGTACTGTTGCATTTATAGATTCACTTTATGCAGGCCAACCAACCAGTGGGACTAAATCATTCTTTTAAGCTGCATGGTGTTACCGGGAAGGTAAAACAGCTGCACAGTAAAGTAGTCAAACCTAGGCTGCAGTTGACATGTCAGGACAGCATTTCTCTGCTTACATGAATGACTTACTGAAGGTATGTCCCTGTATCTTATTACAAGAATGTGACTTCTGGATCTGAGCTGAAAGACAACTATTTCCTTAATGTGCTAAGTAGCAAGATTGTGTGAGAATTGGAATTTGGCTATTAGAAAAGAAGAGAAAACTTTTAGTTGAGAGTAGACATGTTTCTACCTCTATCCCTTGGCTCAGAGAGGTGCGGCATTAACCATCAGTGAACAGTTTCAGTACGTTGACGTTAATGTGGGAAGCTTTTTGCTTAACTTGTGCTTTCTCTTTAAACTAGCACACTTGATGTCCAAAATCAGCCCAGGAAGACACCTACTTTACCTCTCTTCCTGTTATATCTACTTTACCTTTACCCCTACTCATACAATTCCAAATTAACAGATCTGTCTGAACAGTACAATAAATTATCTATCTATCTATCTATCTATCTATCTATCTATCTATCTATCTATCTATCTATCTATCTATCTATCTCATTTGTCTTTGCCCTCCTCTGTGTATCTCAGGAGATCCCATTCGAGGTCGAGGAGCAGCAAGATGGCTATGTGCTCCTCCTGGTGATCCTCTCCATCTTCCTGGTAGGAACGCTGATCTTCATCTCGGTCCTCACTGCCTACCGTCGCTGCTGTCGAGGAGGGAAATTCTGTGCCAGGTGCGATGCAAAAACGATGCATTACATCTAGCATTTTAGCACTTCGCGTGACACCCTGATCCAGAGCGACTCAAGAAGAGTTTAGCAGAATAAGCTCAAACTGCAGAACACAGTGAGGACCTATATAGGATGTGGGCTTAATAAAAGCAGCAGCTGCACAATTTAATAACAAGAGCACTGTAATGAATGACTGTGTGGAGCCTGTGATGTTCAGTTTTTGTTGACACTGTGCCACAGAGGTATTCATTCAACTCTATGGTGATTTTGAGGCTATAGAATGTGCCGTTTTCGTATTGATTTTCATTATAATATATTATATTGCTCCCTGTTTTTTAAGCCCTCAAAACCTCCTATGATGCAGTCCAACACAATAACATCAAACTTTACATCCTTGAAAATTCCCTCAAACTTAAATCAAGACCACTCCTATGCAGGTTCAACAAAAACTGAAGACTCTTTGCTTCACAAAGGTAGTTTAGTCTCCAGATCCAGGTGCACAGGTGGTGCTTTTACTGTGTTGCATGAAAGCACACGTGTGCACACACACACACACGAGTACACACACTTTGTTGACAGGCAGAGGCTACTCTTCCTCAGCTCACGTGCAACGACTATTTAGTGACTGGCTGGTACTTAAGTTGAATGTGTATACTTACATAATAGATAAAGCACATTGCAATTGCAAATGCTAACTACTTCCTGTGGAATCGTCCAGTTTGCTCCACCCAGTGTGTGTGATTCCATTAACAGACTTAACAGACGTGATTCATCTGTGTTTATTCAGCAGTAACATGGCTACCCTCGAGACGCTTTGTCCCCCTCCACAGCAGCACGCATCATCAAGTACTCTTGAATATATGAGAGCGCACCAGCTAGATGCAGATAAACTGAGAGCACGGAGGCTGAGCTGTGAAAAGGCGAGGCTTGCCGGGGGAGAGCAGAGGAGAATCGGGCAGACTGGTACAAATGATGAGCGTAATGAGATTTCATAGCAGCCATCAGCTGTGATTATTCTTGCGTCTCAACCTATCCCCGTGTGCACACGGAGAATATACGCACACACACACAGTACGGGGAAGCGGGAGCCACAGAGGAAATGAAAGGCAAGAAGAAGCGCAGATCTGGGTGGACAGAGAAATCCCCCAAGTCACTTCACACTCACAGACACACACAAGCACACACATGCAACTCCTTGCTCTGCATGAAGAAAGCAGATGGCGAGAAATGACTGGGAAGAGCCTTCAGTTTCTTTTTTCTGCCTCATAAAGTAAATTATGGGATATAAGTAGCTTGTGTGGAGGATCAGCGGCAATTAAATATGTTGAAACAGGAAGGTTTAAAGACAAAATATACTAAAAGAATAATATACATTCCATCCCCTAAACAATATGACCTTTTATTGTGTATTTTCTCTGTGCCCTCAAAGATGAGTGGAAACGTGCAATCCAATAAAGCACCATGCTTTATCAGTTCAAGAGGTCCCCTGGCCCTGAAGGTTATCAAGTTACTGGCTATGATTTAGGCCTTCATTGATTATACAGCCATGCCTGCAGCCATTTAGTCAAACAGCGTAGTGAACATTCAGTCCTATGGCCTAGTTCTTAAGTTGTCTTATAGCTGGATTTTTAAACCTGTATGTGTATTTAAAGTCACGCTGAACAGAAAGGTCAAATAGTAACGCGGCTGACCATAAATCATTGCACTGTGGCATCAGCAGGGTTCGACAGATGAAAGACAGACTTCAGGGGTAATCATGTCACAGCATTGATCTGAATGTTTCTGTGTGCCCCAGGGCCAGCGATGACCCCGAGAAAACCAACACCACCTACATTGAGGAGTCTCAGCCCACCCATGGTAAGAGAAAAATGAACAAAGAGGGAGAAATGCAGGGAGGAAGGGATGGATAGGGGAGCAGATAAAGAGGCAAGTAAGTGAGAGAGGGAGGAGTAATGGAGACAGGCAGGCTGGGAGATGGAGGGATTGGATTGATGGAAGCAGGGATATTTTTATCGCGTCAGCACAAACGTATAATGTCTATTCCATTAAATTATTGTGATCTCGACCCAATTAGTTTAAGTAGCTGTGCCATTCCTGGAACACATTTTGACGTTTTGGGACCAGTGAATGCACTCTGTCTCCAATGAAGATGATTTAAAAGGCAGCATCCGTTCCGCACCAAACTTCTATTGTAAGGCCTTTTGTTTAGTTTTTCAGTCAGCAATTTGCCATATTACCACACTCATCCTCCACAAAGGTGTCGGAACATCCAATGCTTCACCTCAGTTATACAGTCAGTGTAAATATACAGTATAGCAGACAGGGTTGACTTTGGACAGACTTTTAAAATAAAATTGGAGGGTATTTTATGCCTTTATTACACAGTTCACAGTCGAAAGATGAGCAAGGTCCCCAGCTAGACTTGAACTGGGGACCCTGTGGTTCATGTTCAGTGCCCTGAACCCGTAGGCCTCCAGGGCATGTCTATGACAGACTTTTGCTTGAGCTATAGTAATCCTATAATATTTTAGATGAAATACCACCTATTACGTGGACCAAAGTCCACATACAAAATGTGAAAAACAAGACTGAGAGTCTAAAGCCATAATAGCAGCTCTGTGAGGATGTACTTAGGCACAGCGGTGCTTTGAGCTAAATGCTAAAGTCAGCATGCTAACATACTAATGTTTACCATCTTAGTTTAGCGTATTAGCATGCTAACTTTTGTTATTTGCCACTAAACACAAAGTACAGTTTTGTGAGTATTTGGTTACAAATTAGGGTATTTGACAAATTAACATTTTGACAAATCCATCGTTATATTCACTGAATGAGTGGACACTTTGTCCTGCTGGTGGCACTTGCTGAAGAGTCAGGAGATCATCACAGTGAGTAGGCTTCATCCTCTGGCAACCATGAATGTTGTTAGTAGTCTACCAACAGACCAACATTCGAGCCACGTCGTTAGCATGGCTAAAAATTCTGATCACATTTACTTTAAATATGTTACAATAAAACTGAAATAATTTGCTCTTCTGTCTTTCCTTGTCATCACGTCTCGCTCTTCCTTCACCCACCTATCCACCTATCTGTCTGCCTCCTCTGTCTCTTTCCTCTTGTATCTCTGCTAGAAATCACCATCAGGGTGGATGAGTCAGACTGCCTGTCAATGGCCAGCTCTCACGACCAAGAGACTGAGCGCTTCCTCTCCACGGGCACCACAGGCCGTCGTGTCTCCTTCAATGAGGCTGCGCTCTTCGATCACGGCAAGAAGGCCCAGGAGAAGGGCCGCAGGTCAGAAAGCCAACACACAAGCCCACATTTGCAAATCTCCATGCCTTTTATTCAGCGTTCAACTCGCATTAATGTCCATAAACTCCAGCTTTGCCGCTTTCTGAGATCAAAGGATGTACACATTTTATGGTGTCTATCTCCCTTTTATGTTAGTTTAGGGTTAAGATTTAATTCAGAATGCATTATGTATGCTGTGGACACAAAGAGCTCTCACCCTTTCTCATTATTTCCCTGCCCTACTTTTCTCTTAAAGCCCTGAGCCTGATATGCAAATTCTTCAAAAGGAATTATTCTGTGGGGCTAAATGCAGAGTAGCTCTGATGGGTTTGAAGTCAGATATTTCCCTCGGCTGTTTGTCTCTTGTCCAAGGATAAGCTTCATGATTTCTAACTTATCAAGACTGTATGCAACGTGTGTCTCAACTTGCGAGGATTTTATAGCTTTTTATTTCACTCTATGTTGTTCACCCCAGGTACACTCTGACAGAGGGCGACTTTCACCACCTGAAGAACGCCCGGCTCACGCACCTCCACATCCCTTCCCCGGCCCTCAAGATAGTCACCATCCACGAGTGCGACTCGGCCGAGAACAGCATCACCATGACGACGCGCCCTGTCACTAAGTCAGCACTTTCCATCTTCCAGGTGACGGCCTTTAACCTGCTATTTGTCCTGATGCATCATTAGTCTTGACCGGGGCCAATTAGAACATCAATCACATGGGTCAGGAAAATGTATCAACCCGATGTACCCAAACACAGGAATCAGGGATCTCTCTGCCTGCTCACTTCAACAGGCTCTGCACATTGATTTCCTTTTAGTGTAGGCTGTTCAGTCACTGGTGCTGGGCTGACAGCTGGAGAGGGAATCTGGACTTGATTTTCATTCAAAGATGTTAATTCTTTAGAAGTGAAGCTACAGTATTTAGTTGCCAACAGAAGACTGCAGTTGTATGGTTCTGAATAACTGGATTAATGAACAGAGCTTTGCAGAAAAGATGCGTGTTCAACGATTGATTTAAAAGGGATAAAAGTGTAATTTTTTTGTTTTGTGATTCCCTTCAGCCGATGCTGTGCCCCCTACCACAAACAGCGTTGACCAGCCTGAGTGTCAATCCCAGCTGTGCCCTCCCTGGAGATGCACTCAACTCTGTGGTGGACACCAGTTTCAGCGAGAACACTATTTCTCTCAGCACTAAAGAGCCATGCTCTGTAAGTTACCTCCAGCTGCTGTAAAATATATATTTCACGTCAAGTGATAACTGATTGTCACAACTGTGATGAGGAAATTCCTAAATTTGACATGTCACACAGCGATTTTCTCGCTGAAAAGCCACACATTCAAACAACACAAGTGCAAATATCTCACAAGCACTGAGTGTGCATACAAATTACCTGCAAGAGCTCAAGTGTGTTGAGTTAATTATTTGTAGAGTGATGAATTTTCTTAAGATAGTCACTCAGTACACCACCCAGCCAGTCAGCCAGTGAGTCATCCATACAGGCATTAGAGGGTCATGGAGCCTGAGGGAGGACCAACAAGAGCGATGGTTGATGGGTAAACAAGGAAGCCCGTGTGGAACATCACTGTCAGAAGGGATTACAAACACACCGCTAGTCTTGGCAGGTTTTCTTTCTGACCAGCGTTTCTCTCTCTGCTCAGATCGAGATGATGGGAACGGGGCCCCGGGGCAGAGGCAGCAGTGTCAGTGTTGGAGAAGGGGCTGCAGTGGGGAGCGGTGCCCCTCCTGCAGGCGGCGGTGCAGGAGGCCAGGGGCCCGTGCTACAGTTCTTCACTAAACTGCGGCGCCATGCTAGTCTGGAGGGGGCCAGTCCCTACTTCAAGATCAAGAAATGGAAGCTGGACAGCAGCCAGAGAGCCTCGAGTCTGGACACCAGAGGTAATGGATCCTGGATGGTGTAAAGTATATTCCTATTGTATTATTTTTAGAAACAGTCTGCGCCAATGCAGCAGGGAAGTGCAGCAATTCTTTCTGGTTGTTTTGTGGAAAATAAAGTTATACTGTTGGTTACTGTTGGCAATTTCTTCCTTAGGTGTATTTTCTCCATTTATTTGTGTGTTAAGTAATTTTGGCAATACTCTCTTGTGGTAAACAGACAGTAGTTAAGCAGGGGGCTCCAGCAACCAACTGTGAGATGCCTTTTGCCTGCTAAGAGTCGGATATACACACAGACACACACATGTACAAGACAGATGGCTCGATGACGTAAAGTTTGGTTGTTCCAAGTCAATGTGAGCCCTTGAGTAAATCCTCCCTGCCGATCCCCTTCATCCTATATACACACACTCAGTCCTTCTATCTTACCAAGGGGACCAGAAAAAGATCACAAAATCCCCCCAGAAACCTCAACAGTTGATGGAAGCTCTCTCCTGAATTACGTGTCACTTTGCTCCTGCCTGCTGTTAAACAACTTGTACGACTCACTGCTCTTTCCCCGTGTTTGGTGTGAGCCAGGCTCTCCAAAGAGGAGACAGTTCCAGCGCCAGCGAGCCGCCAGCGAGAGCATGGACCAGGATGACAACGACGCTCATCGCATAGACCTCATCCAGTACATCGCCCGCACCCAGGACATCACCTACTGTCCCAGCCAGCCCACTACACGCCTCCTCTCACCTCCCTCCACACCACCCCCCTCCCTCGGCAGGTATCTTTAATTCCCTTGCCATTCATCCTGTCCACTGCTTTGCTGCCTTGCACTCATTTCTTTACTGTAGCTAGAAAACATGTGGTAATGATATACAGTGGGATACGGCTCTAAGTCCCAATTCTTCACCACTTTGCCTTAATGTAAAAGTGTGCTTTTATAAACACCATAGCTATTGTTTTAGCATGCATGAGCAGGGACACAGGACAATCAAATGGCAAATGTCAGTGAAAATTGAACTGTAAGTCATTGAAAAATGTCCTCTTGTTTTGTTAGACTAATTGTTTTGCTATGGCATTTAATTAGATTAAAACACACCACGCGGTGTAACTGTAAATACTATCTAACCACAGTCTGATTTGTATGTAATGAGATCCCTGTAAACAAGAGTTCCTTCAAAACCAATTTCATGATTTGAAGCCAGATGCCGGGGATTCCCAGAGTGCACTTTTTTTTTGGAGAGTAGAGTGGAGAATCGGGACGCAGGGTTTATATCTGACATAGGAAACCATTCCATCGCTGACATGGTCTGATAATTTCATGATGTCCGCAAAAGTGCAAGGGTCACTGCGATTTTGTCATTTTAAGTTTGCAATTATAGCAGTGCAGATTTTGCCCAATATTAGGTTATGCAACAAAAATAGCTCCCAAAGTATTTTCTTACGTAACCATTTATTTTCCTTCGCTGAATATTAGATTAAACAGTATTTCCTGTGTATGTTTGCAGATGTTTGTTGTTGAAAATAAAAGGAATTTCCTGGAAGCTGCCGTGAGTTAAGAAATCCGATGATCCTCGTTCTCATTTACAGTTTATTGCTACTGATAAGTTTCACACAGTATGTATTCTTTACATGTGCAGTCCCGAGATGACAGCAGGGGATTTCTGGGAATTTTTGAGCACACATGGCATCAGTATTCAGCTAAGTTCAGTTTAAGGACATGCAACAGCAGCCATTGCAAGTCATGAAAATCATTCTGTGCACTGTGAACTCAGCCATGTCTCAGATAAATGTGTTATTTAGGGAAATGCTCTGACACTGACACTTGTTTTGCGTGTGTTTCTCCCCCTCCTTCTCGCCTTATTTCTTTCATTTTATCTCATCTCTCCACACCTGTGTGCACACTACAGGGTAGAGGTAGAGGTGATGGTGGAGCCCAGCTGCAGCCGTGGAGGACCAGGGGTGATTGGCCTATCCCCTGATCCCCAAGATGAAGCACTGTCCCTGGCAAGAAGGGAAGGTGCAGACCCGTTGGACCCCCTAGATCCCAAGGACCCCCAGTCACTTTACACAGACATCTGGTCCCTACGTGCGACACTGGAACAGTACGCCGCCTCTGAC
This sequence comes from Oplegnathus fasciatus, assembly GCA_003416845.1. Taxonomy (NCBI): domain Eukaryota; kingdom Metazoa; phylum Chordata; class Actinopteri; order Centrarchiformes; family Oplegnathidae; genus Oplegnathus; species Oplegnathus fasciatus. The sequence goes on along the minus strand of NTHP01000087.1, from coordinate 508,525 downwards.
CAGAGCAGCACCAATGACAGGAACTCCGTCTGCAGTGATGCTGACAGTGTGTGTTCGCTGGGCGGACGTACGGAGGCGGAAAGAGGAGGGCTCCCCCGCTACCCGTCCCAGGATTTAGGGGATGAGGCAGAGGGTGGAGAGGATGACAAGGACATTATGATGTGTATGGATGACAGGTTGGGGGTGAAGGAGGGAAAAAAGAGGAAACAGGAAAGCACAGAATCAGAGCGAGGGGGCAGTGACGGAGAAACGGGGACTCGGAAATTGCTGCAGATGGACAGCGGGTACGCGTCGATAGAGGCTCCATCTCGTGGTCCAGAAGACCTGCGACTGTTTGGGAGCATCAGCGGCAGCCCTAAGGACAGAACAGCCCACGAGAAAAGGCACCACTTCACCAACGCAGGGCGAACTGGCACTATCGGTGAGAGCTTTGAGTCTCATCTCTTTGAGGAGGAGCCGGAGGATGAGTTGTTGTTGGGTGCCAGTGGAGGAGTTTCCATAGAAACAGGTGCTGGTTCGCTGAGCTGGTTCCCATATGGTCAGATGCTCACACCTCGAGAGGCTGCACAGCCTCCACCTCAACCGCCAGCGCTGCACCGGCGAGACTACAGCATAGACGAGAAAACAGACGCCCTCTTCCATGAGTTTCTCCGCCACGACCCTCAGTTTGACCAGCAGGAGTCGCCGCTAAGGAAGCACCGGTCCCGAATCCACCTCCGAAAGCAGTGGCAGCGCCACAAGCAGTGGAGTGACCCTGGTGTCAGACACTTCCAGTCCTCTTTTGACAGACAGCGGACCCCTCTACGGAGGGGTGACAGTGTGAACTACCCACTGGACACAAGCTACCACAGCACGCTTCCCCGCATCGTCAGTGCCCCTGATGAGGAGACCAGCGACGGGACCGGCAGCACTACTGAACCTTCAAAGGTAGAGCCTACAACTACTGAGAATGGGAGCAAGGACAGGCAACAGGGTGTCACTGTCAGAGACACTGAGGACCACACCTCCTCTCCTCCACCACCTCTTCATCCTTCCGTCTCAGAGATAGATGGAGGGCTGGGTGAACACCACGACCCTCAGGAGGACAGCAAACAATCTGGACTTCCTCCTGAGCCCCCGGATGAGCGCTCGCCCCCTCAGCTGCCCGACTCCACAGGCTACGGCCCGCAGACCATCACAGCAGAGCTCACAGACAAACTCACTGCTAACCTGGATGAGAGGCTGTACACGGGCCTTCGCAGGATCAAGGACACAGCCACTGAGTGTGTGACGGTGACGGCCACACACGCTTCTCCGGACCACAGCCCAGTGTAGCAGGGCTCCAGTCGTCCTCCTCGTCAACCTCACTCCTGCTGATACACACTTTTCTTTCTGTTTGATTTGTCTTGCCTCAGTTTAAACGTCTCTCTGTGTACAGCCTGAATGGTGTGATCCAAACCCATTAACACACAAGGAAAAGTATGCTTTAAATCAATCCATAATTAAGCACTTACTCCCAGATCTAAGATACAGTTGATCCTCTAGAAATGCAGCCAGTCTCTCTTCATGCCCTGTTCAATGTTGCCATTTTACAGTTCATTGATGAAGAAAGACACAATTCAGAATAACAGATGAACAGAGCTAACATATCAAAAATCATGTGGTTTTAGTAATAATTGTTTCTTCATTAACTGTTTCTGTGTCTTTTTCCGTCTCTACTGCTGTCATTCCTGTCTCTGCTCTCCAGTATGAATGAGTGAAGCCGAGAGCCGTTATGGCCTCCATACTCATTGATCCACTGTGAAACCAGGTGCTATTAGACAAGAAAGCTACAGATGTGGATGCAACAGTTACCCTGCTAGTCCCATGATCATGTGTTAGTGGAAAATAAGTAGTTGTTATCACTATTCAGGAGCTAAAACATATTTAGAATACCATAATTGATCTGTCAAATCTATATGAGGCATACTTAAAGGTATAACGAGTAGGATTTGTCAGTTGCGTTTGTAAACACAACATTCAAAGTTGGCTCCTCCTCCCTGGCTCAAAGCACACATGCCTCTGGTGTTGTCACATGCTTACGATCTGACACCTGGTTGCTACGTTTTTATAGAGTCCCGCACCTCACTCCCTGCGCTGTTATTGGCTGGGGGCTACATACCACTGCCCAAAGGTTGACACCCAGAAACAGCAAAATAAAAAAATACAGGCAGCAGGCAGGGTGTCTGTAGCTACAGACACCACCACACACTTCTAGTGGATCATAAGTGATGATTGAGAGGGATTATTTTTGTATGAGTCTATACATTGTTTTTTAGGAAAATCCTCCTCATTATACCTTTAAGTTGTTCTCACTGGTTGTTTAGATCAGTAGTTCCTAACCTATGGGAGTCCCAAGAGAAATCTCAGATGATAAAGTAATAAGAAAGAAAGATATTTCTTTTACACAAAATTATGTTTATTTTAATGTTTTTTGGTTTTGTCCTAAGCAATCAGTAGTGAGGGACGTGTCTGTCCCGCTAACGTCATTTTCAGTCGACATGGAAGCTATTGCTAGGAGCAGTTAACGTTTTTCACATGGATTGATGAAATATTTCAACATTCGAATCGATACAAGAGTTGTTATCTCTGGAAGTCGACTTACAACAACCTGCCACGACCTGTCGCCATCTTTCATGGATGTAGCTAGGTAGCTAGCTATGTAGGAGGATGACGTCCCCATTCTTAATCCCGCCTACAATGTTCTGATTGGTGGATTGTCTCTCCAATTGTGGGAAACAGCCATCAAGGTCTGAAGCCAGTCATTAGGGGTCACAAGTAGAAGTTGCTTGGTTTTAAGGGGCCAAAAGCCAAAGAGGTTGGGAACCACTGGTTTCGATAAGTGGACACGAATAAGACAGTTATCAAAGGCCAGAAAAGAAGATAGCCTTGAATTCTCCTCATTGGATGTCTGACTGGTCATGATGTTTGTTGTTTTTGACTGAAAATGCTTCTCGGCTATGTGATAACTGTGTTGTTTGTTTTTTTATTAGCTTGTTTAATGAGTCGTAATATATTTTTGTACGTCTGCTTTGCTTAAATGACAATGAAAACTGACAGTGTGACAGGTTTGAAGAGGACAGGTTCTGGGCCAACAGACAGAATTAGCAAACCAGACAGCCACTAGCACTCTGGTGTGATGAGTAATTTACAACTCCATAAGCTATGACTCTGTACTCTGGGCATCAGTGACACGACCTCTGTCCTAACAGGGGGAACAAACTCAGGGCAGTTACATTAAAGCTATTAGACAAGATGGCTGCCCGCACAGACATTTGGTGTTTATTGAATTTATAAGAAAGGCATGCTTTCTCGTGCATGGGGCTCACAGAACAGGCTTTATTTGTCCGCATCTGACACACTTGTTTTCCCCTCCTCTTGCTCTTCTTCTCCTGAGAAAGTTGGGGGGGGGGNNGGGGGTTGGATTCACTTCCTGCCAGCTTATTAAACCAGACAGAACAAAGAAGTTATTTGTAGTTAACTCCACCTTATTTTTTTCTCTCATTTGGGTTCGTCTGGACGATTAAACAAATTTGATACTGCCATTCAAATGAAACCCTGTCAGCAGATTATGTCCTGTGGACGAAGAATGCAAGTAATGGCCAGAATTATGTTGAAAATCCATTTTTGCTCACAGATCTCTGCTTTTACATCCTAAGCAGCAGCAGCAGCAGGTTGATTGTAACCCAGTTTTCTCATAGAATCTTATTCTCAGAGGGGTTGTCGGGCTTTCCGTCTCTCCCACGTGCAGCGAGGGGAGCCACTGCAGAACATGGTGTTGAATATTAATCATAGCAAGAGAAGGATTTCCGCCTTTCATCCCCTGTCTCCCTTTCCTCATTATTTGTGGCTGTTACCATGCAGTAAATTGAATGGACTGAATAGAAAATCAGGGGAAAAAACATTATCCTCCTCTCTTTGTTTGGGTGTGATGGTGATGCTCCTTTCCAGCCTGCCTGATTAGATCTTCCTCCGCTGCGTGACAGGAGTCTCCTTTTGTGGCTAAGTGGACTCTGAGGCAGAAGCTGCGTTCCTCATTAGGAGAGCAATGACTGAGATGAAAGGAGGTGAATTCAGATAAGGAGTAGAGAGGATAGTGATTTTTTTTAACTCTCTCCTTTCTTTCACCTAGGCCCTGTCACACACACACACACACTGAACCATTATGTCACCATGAAGAAAACACAGTGTGCTCTGGCACAATTTTGTGCGATCAAATGACGTTCTTTTTATGACGGCGCTAATCATCAGAAGGGAAATAAAATCCCTCTCTCTGTTATGCTGGAACTGATGCGTCCCTGATGATAATAATCACTCAGCAAATTTTGACAGGTCTGGAAAAGGGGAAGGCAGCTGAATTTCCCACAGATCAAAAGCTAAAATGTCCCAGAGCTGAGTCAGTGCAAGATGACGACAGTACAACAACCACAGCAATTTAAAGAAAATGGCCATAAGGGTTGATTTTGAATCCGTACATTTGTACAAAGATTAAACTTTGCTGTGTATACAAGCACAATGTCACAGGATCTAGACTAAATCAATGTCCTTTATTAGGTTTAGACAGATACTGTATAACTGGGGACACTGTGGTAAATGGTGTTTGTATACTAACCAGTAGCCTGTCAAATGCATTGATGCATAGCTGTGTGTAGGTCTGCATGAGAGTTAACAGTTTAGTACAAATCTTCATGTTTTCTCAGACTTACGGTACAAAACGATCAAGTCCATAGTTAATGATCATTTGTTTAAGGCAGAAGTCGAAACACTGGTATGACTAGAGATTTTGTACTTTATGGAATCCACTTTTAAGAGTCATGCTAGGATGCTGTAACCGATGAAATTTTGTGAGATTTATCTCTTTGAAAGTAGAAGTATTTCTGTATTCCTTGCTTGTTAGTAAACTGCTTAATTTCTCAAAGAAAAAAAAAGAAGACAAGCTTTCTTAACAACTTTGCTTTTGTTGATCCAAATCTATTGAGCCTTGAGGGACCAAATCATAAGAAAGTGTTATTTTAGGGTTGTTTTCCAATCTGTGAATAAATTAATGAAGCAAAAATGGTCTTAACTTGCCTTATTTCAAGGGGAGGGTTGTTAATCAAAGCGTGGGAACGGATCGCAGATAAGGTTCCCTCTCATGAATCTCATTTCATTTTTCTCTGTTGCTTAGGCTCATATTGATTTCTTGCCTCTCCTTATCACCTCCTCCAAATTAATTGGAGAGAAAAGCCAAATCCAGACTGTGATCCACAAAGGGAACATCTCAAATGTCTGCCTTCTTCTTCACACTTTATAATCTATCCCACTGGCCTTCGCCCTGAACTGCAGGGCCAAAGTTTGGAAGAAAGCTAACAGAGGAACACAGCCACACTATGACGCTGCTTTTCCTGCTAGATTCTTGTTTTGATATTAATCATCATCAACTGTTGGAACTGGAAATCTAAAACACTGTGAAACAAACAGAGAGAAAACAAGACAGCATGTTAATGTGCAGTGCAGATGGTGCCAATCCATATCATTGTTATTTCACAGAATAAGAGAAAATTTTAACCTCATGGTTGTACTAAATGAAAGGTCAGTCATTCTCTGAGGGCACCATGAATGTCTGTACTAAATTTCATTTCAGCAATCCACCCAAGTTGTTGAAATAGTGATGGACCGGACGGCTAACTGACAGACCAACATTGCCCTCCGTACAACCATGTTGCTAGCATGGCTAAAAAGGGTGACAGCTGTGGACAGAACTGCCCTCATTTGATAATATTAACAAGAATATGAGTCTACAGCCATGCTTTGAGGCTGCACTGGCGCTTTGAGCTAAATGCTACTGTCAGGACGCTAACATGACATGTTCATTTTTTGGGGCATTTTGCCTTTTATTGGAAAGCTGACAGTATAGTGGCAGACAGGAAACAAGGGGAGATAGAGAGAGGGTGGTATGACATGCAACACAGGTCTGTGGTTAACAGGTATGTTTACCATGTTCATCATCTTAGTTCAGCGTAATAGCATGCTAACATTCTCTAATGAGCACTAAACACAAAGTGCAGCTGAGGCTGATGGGAATGTCATTAGTTTTGTGGTCTGTCTGGTCACAAACTGAAGCATTGGACAAATTAAAATTTTCACCTGACGAAAGGTTGAAGTATCACCAAAGTTATTACAGTTGATCCCGAGAGGGGCATGAATGTCCGTAGAAAATTGGCAATCCATGCAGTAGTTGTTGAAATATTTCCATATGGACCAAAGTGGTGGACCGTCCAGCCAACATTGCCATCACTACAGCCACGCCGCCAGCATGGCTAAAAACAGAGATGGAATATTCTAGTTTTCTGTGTTGCCTAAAGGGAGGAATTCAACTCAGCATTTTAATCACCAAGATGTAACACCTAACAAAAGGTGCAATGATTAATGCAAGAACTACTGGAGGCACAGCTGTGTATGAATGTGTGGGTTGGAGCTCACTGTAAAAGAGGACTTCTTTTCAATATAAAAAAACATTCCAACAGGAATGAGATGGACAGGAAGTGATTGATCCAGATTAATGCAAAGCCTGACTCTAAGTGCACAGGAACGGGCTCGTCATAGCAGAAGTCATAGATCGCCTTATCAAAACGCCTGGGATGCCGCCTAACAAAATGATACATCAAAGTCAAGGTGAAGCGAACTGCAGAGCGTTGGTGGATGAGATGGAGGAGACTGCAGGGTGGAGATCTCACAGGGCTGCTGCTCCTGATGCAGAGGAGAAAGCCACGAATACACAGTGGACATGCATGTAAAGAGGTGAAATGAAAGAAGTGAAAATATGTCAGAGCTATTCATGAGAGTGCATCATATTCTATGAGGTTCCCTCTAATTTAAAAAAGTTAATTATAACGGTCAATGAATGAGCATTAAATTTCCTTAAAATCAACGAAGAAGAAAATAACCAGATACAGCAATAAGAAGAAGACAAACACATCCAGTAGACTGAGTTGCAGTCTGTTTTTCCCTGCCTCAAGCTACATCATTTCATGTCATCTATTCACTTACAGTTTTCATAACAGCAAATGTATTGTCCTGTATGAAATAACTGCCAGTCTACTGATTTAATACACATCACTTTGCACTTTATACTGACAGACTGTAGGGTGAACAGTGCAGCCTAATCTAGCTGCATTCATTCAGTGAAGGGTGTGTGTGTGTGTGTGGGCAAGGGGGGGGGGCAGGGGTTTTCTGAAAGAGGGGGACGGCTACAGTTTCAGACTGCCTCTCCTCTGTGTGCGTTTCACTCTTTTGCATCATCCTGTGCCTCACCACCGTCACTCTCTGTTGTGTGTCAGCCAATCCCTGAGCCAGACACCTCAAGAGTCAGCCAGTTTGTCGAGGGGGTTCCTTCAGTATGTGAAGGTACGTCATCGTCTGTGCAGTGCGGAAAATCCGTCCTTTGAGGCTGTTCAGTGTCAAAATACCAATGTAGAGGTGAATGAAAACCTCCCTGCAGCATTTGTTCCCCAAAAGCCCCAGGTTCACTGTGTCTCAATTGCTTTTTGCTAATTTGATTGATTGCAAAAGGGGTCTTAAAGGGGTCTCTTTGTCGAAATCTAGTTGATATTGTGCTGAAATTGTGCATTTTCCTAAATAAAGTTGTGTTTTATTAAAGTACCATAAATTAACTGACACAAAGAAATCCTGGGGCCAAGTAGTATTCCAGTATAGGAGCACTAGTTGGTTTCTGTAGTGCTTGATGGCAACTTGGAAAGAGGGCCCAACAGCAAATTTGACTCCAACTACATCCACACTACAAAGATTCAGCTGCATTCAAAATGTATGTGGCATTTGTAATAATACAAATAACTAAAGATCCAGCCTTGGAACAATTTTTGAGCAGACAAATGAATCGTTGTTTAACTTCGTGAGTCACAAAGGTTTCATCTTCTAACTTCTAAGTGCTGTAGCGAATGGCAATTTGTCTTACGATATGGACTGTAAACCTCAGGAGCACAGTTCCTTTTTTCAGAGAGACCGATTAAAGAAATGCTAAATGAGAGACTGCACTGGCTTACAGAAGCTAGTGGAACGAACGTGTCGTCGGGATTTCGGCTCACCATGTACCTACTCATAGACACAATGGCTGCAGTGGGGATTGAACTTGTGACCTTGTGTGTAGAGGATGGCCCTTCTAACCGCTAACCTTCCCTTCCGTTTCTTATTCTACATTCCCGCTTTACTGCTTTTTTATGTTAGCATGAAAATTGATGTTGATTTTAGTCACCGGGGGAGTCTTGCAGGCAGACAGACAAGCCACACACAAAAAACTAAATCCCATGAATACAGATGTTATGAGATGCTTGAGCTGCCATGGTTTGTTACAGACCGTTACTTCACTCCACTAAGTGAACACACTAACTTATTCAGGCTGGTCCATTCACAACTAAACTGTTACTCATACCATCTAGAACCACAAATAGTGATGGCGATGGTGTTTTGTGCCCTTGCTTCACACACCCGCCCACACATTACACATTTAAGGCCTACCTTACACACATGAATGAACACATATTTGCCTCCGCAATCCCCTCCACCCTCTCCTCCACCTCCCCTCATGCTCTGCCTCCAACATAACACGACTGTAGTCAGGGATGTTTCTGAAAGGGAAAACCCTCTCCCTCCCTCCTCGTCGCTCCCCTTCACCACCACCTGCTCCTCTGTTCCCCCTCCACCCACGCATTCCCCTCCTCCCCCACCTCTTTCTCTCTCTCTCTCTCACCAGATTTCCTTTCAACAGAGCAGCTCCAGGCGGCGTTCGAAATGTGCGAGAGATGCCGATGACTCACTGGGTTCCTCTTTGCTCACGATTAGGCGGCTATTCTGTTTCTCACTTATTATCTGCGGTTAAATAAATGTGATGCCAAAAGCTGATAAGTGTGAAATAATGTTGACTGAGCAGACCTTAGCTGTGTGTTAGACAGCCATAAAGCTAAAAAGGGTCTTACTACTACAGTGTTGTTTTGTTGAATTGCACAGGGTAACAATGCACAAACGAATTATTGTTTTTCTTTTGCATTCGTTGACTTATGATGCACAAAATAGAAGGAAAACACAGGTCAAGTTCATTTACAGAACAATGGAAATGATGCCAGTCGCTAAACATGTAATATCTGTGCTGCAGATATAGGCCTACACATGGATGGTGAGACAAGATGAGATGATTTTTCATTCTTTTATAAACAAATCGAGACTCTATTAAAGCGCCTGAGCTTGTGCTGCTAAATGAGTCAGAGAGAAAAGGAGGGAAAGAAGTGAAAAGAGTGAAAATTAAGACAGCGATAGAGAGAAAAACAAGAAGGCAAGAAGAGCAAGACAGCGAGGCGGACACAGATAGGGCTGACAGAGATGAACGGGCCGGTACCACTCAGGAAAAAAAAACAGGAAAGAAAGTAAAGAGAAAAAGAAAGCAGGAGAAAACCCTAGAAAGCTGATTATGCAGCATCTCCTTCCCACGCAGTCTGCCTACGCTCCCTCTCTCCACCTCCTCCTCATCCTCCTCATCCTCCTCTTCCTCCTCTCCTCGTTCAGGATTCTGCTCTATCCATGCCTCCCTCCCTTTCCCTTCTCAGCTGCGTCATCCGGCTCTTCATTGTGCGCGCGCTCCCACCCTCCTCCCACCTCTCTGGGGACGGAGCAAAACTCTCCGCTGCTTAGCTTTGTTATTACATGCGGACTGAAGCTTTTGTGCTATTTGTTACAGCGGCTTCACTTCATGGTGGGTTGAAGGACAAAAACTACACCCACACACATGCGGAAATTATTCCACACACTGGAGAGTTATCATTTATTTATCAAGCAGCCTGTAAAACCCCTTTAACTGTAGTCATGAGTTTCATTATAGCTTGGTGAAAGATCCCGCCCAGGCTTTTAGAGACTTAAGGATTTCATTTCCATCTTTGTGTCAAATGTATTTAACTGCCATTTGACGACAGAGACAATATTCATGAGGTAATATGTGGATGATTTGTACAAAATAGCATGAATGTGTTGTTGGGGGTTTCCTCACCGGTCCTGTGTGTGTTTACTGCGATCACAGCTGAAGGTGGAAACTCCTTTGTCCAGACTTTTGTCTGATCCTGCAGATAGAGAGATTCTCCATCTCGCTCCTGTTAACCTGTCGCACACAGACTCCTGAGTGCCTGACCTGCATTCAGACTACCCCGGAGACCGTGCTGCTCTCGCCAGTCCTCCTTTTAAGACAACCATAGGAGTGACGTGGGTCAGCGCTGAGGTAAAGTAAAGACGAGAGTGACTCACTGCATCTTGAGACCTGCAGTCCAAGACACTGATGTCAACACTACCACAGGGACGAGACTGAAGGGTTATGACTCAAATTATCCTCCTCATCACAATATCAATACTTGTCCGGGTCACGCAGGGCCTGAGGAACTGAGTGGGATAAGTGAAGTTGCTGAAAATCTGACCAATAAGAATTTTTTCCATCTAATTCACATTCTGCTTGTTATCAGGTCACAAAAGATAAAAGAAACTGAAAAAGAGAAGATTAAAGTGGCTATAATCAATATTTTTATAAAAACAATGTGGGCTATCAAATGACAGTGTGAAAACAATGTGACAATGTGAAAGGGATCGCTTATAGTGATACAGAGAATTATCACCTGAATCTGCAGCTCCCCTCGGCTTTACAGAGTGAATTTCAGCTCATTGTTTGGCTGTCCAGCCCACAACTTTACTATTTTGGTTCACTCTCACTGCTCTCATTGTGACGTTTTCAGCTGTTTTCAGTGAAAAGGCTCTAAAAACTCACTTGTACACTACCTGCTCAGCATCGAACAGCAGACAGACAAAGTGAGCGACTAGCTGGTGAATATAGTGGAGCATTTATTTGCTAAAGATGCAGATATTTCCCTCTGGAGTCGGTAGAGACCAAAAGCAGAGCAAAAAGAGAGTGAATACTGGACTTGAACTTGTCAGATGGCCAGAATTACGACTCCAAATGAATGATAATGTTCCTCTGTAACTACTGGATGTGTAAATATAATCAACTGTTTGCTAAAGTGTTCGTCATATCAACTTTATGAGGTGATATTATGTCAGTGTTGTGTTCACAACTTGTTTCCACTGTACTCAAGTGGCCAAAAAAATCAGTTATTGCAGGTTCAACAAATGAGAAACAGGATTTAAGAGTCTACAGCCATGCTAGCAGCACACCGTGCTTTGAGCTAAATGCTAACGCCAGCATGCTAACATGCTCACAATGACAAAGCTAACATGCTAATGTTTAGCACCAAACACATAGTACAGCTGAGGGTGATGGGAATGTCAATAGTTCATAAATTCATACATTTCTTAGTACTTTAAATTTACCACATCTCATTCAAGAACAAGTCAATACTCAAGATGAACCGTTATCCCCTAGCCAATTTTACGGTGCACTCAATGGAATGCAACTTTCAAATCACAAAAAAATCTAACGCCTTGATTCTATTTGACAGAGAAAGCATTTGACAGAGTTAATTGGAAATTCTTATTTGCAACTTTACAAAAATTTGGGTTCGGAGAATCATTTATTAATTGGATAAGAGCACTATACACATCACCAATGGCCACCGTCACTACCAACGGATTGATTTCATAAAATTTCACTCTACACAACGGGACGAGGCAAGGATGTCCTCTCTCCATCCCTTTTCGCTATATTCACTGAACCTCTAGCAGCTGTAAAATGGCAATATCAAAGGTATTCAGACATCCACTACAGAACACAAAATTATTCTTTATGCAGATGATGTATTATTACTCCTTCAGGACCCCCTCTCATCCCTGCAAGACTGCTTTATGGTTATAAAATTGTTCTCAGAACTTTCCAGCTACTCAGTGAATTGGCCAAAATCCACCGTCTTACCACTCGGTATAGATGACAGGGATGTGGCGGCCCTGGCATCACCTTATCACCTACCCACAGGAAATATTAAATAGTTAGGCATCAACATATCCCCCAAGCTGTCAGAGCTGTTCAACCTAAATTTCACGGGAATGTCAATAGTTTTGCGGTATTTGGTTTATGACCTGATGAAAGCACTCAGTGAAAAATGAGTCTTTTCTCTGTACCAAAGTTTGTGCCAATTGTTCCGATATTTGAGAGTTGCTTTAAGAAATGTTGTACTTGGCAGTGAAGTATGTGGATTAATGACATTATTGCATATTTAGCAGTAACAGTATGGTTAAAGTTGAAGTTTTGTTTCAAACAGGCAATAGTGTGAGCAGCTGTTTTCAGACCCAACAAAGTATAAGTATAAGCCTCGTAGCACAATCCTATCTAAATCCCATGAAGCTGATTTACCTCTGAAAATGGAAAAGCTTAGTCAGATAAAAATCACATTGAAGTGGTGTAATCGGCCTCAGCCTTCAATCCATCAGCCGGTTGCACATGAAATGGAAACTTACCACAAGGTTATTATACAGTGCAGGGTATTATCAGATGCACCTCATCACTTTTTAGCTAAACAAAGGTAAGTAAACAAGTTGTCCTAAAAAAAATGGTCCTTAACCTAATTACATTTTGGCAACAGTTGCAAAGCGGGAGAGCAGACAGCATCTGTGGACCACGTCAACTTCATCTACAAAAGCTCTCTTTCACACCAACATAGCATGTCTTCATTTGAGCTGTGTGACAATTAAGTGACAATGAGGTTGTTTGATGATTCATTCCTAAAGCAGAGGCGTATAGCTATCGCTGAGAGACGCAGCTGTAAACTTGCGAAGTCTTATAATAAGAAAACAGGAAACAACTTCCCATAATGGCAATCAAACAAAAAAAAAATCTGCTTTCTGCTAATTTTGCTCATCCAATCAGAGCTAACAATTATTCTTGGAAGAGAAAAAGAGTGTGAGGTGCCCCCTTCCTCTTTTTGCCTCCCTCATCTCCTCTCACACCACCCGCCTCCTTCACAGTGTGCTTCTCAGCTGTGGGTTTACTGATTAGCCTGATCCATAAATAAGTAATCAGAGCGAGAGCAGCGACATTCCGCTCGCCCTTATTATCAGCCTGCTCAATCGTTCACACACATCGCAAGTGCTCACACACACACACCTTTTTTAGATCCCTCTTTACCCCCTCTTTATGTTGTATTTTAGAATAATTGGGGATAACACAGAGACAGAACTTGATTTCCTGCTCTGACAAAATTTACAACAGTTGGAATAACAAAGTGATTTAGAGGGATGGAAAGAGTGTGCGTGTGTCTGTGTGTGTGTGTGGAGGGCGGGAAGGCACAGGGACAGTGGGATGGAAAAAAAGGGAAGAGAGGGAAACATACAGTCAGTGTGAGTGTGACTAAACTGACTGCAGCAGAATGACTCACCCTGTTGCTATGGCAACCTAAAGACACGCTCTCCTCTAATGTGCGATTTCAACTGCTGGTGGAGCGGCAGCTAAAGGGGAGAAAATGTACGTTTCCGGAAATCGTGGAGGGAAAAGGGGTTGCAGAGGGCAGAGTACGGGCGTGCACAGCCAGCATAAAAGCCTCTATGTCGGAAAAGCAAAAGGGTATTACCAAAAACAAAGACAAAATGCTTGGCTACAACCACACCTCTCTTTCTCTCTGTGTGTGTGTCTCTCAGCACTGCAGTGTGAAACCCAGCGGCTGCTTCTTCTCCACAGTAGTGGACTGATGTGTGTGGGTGTTAAGCTCGAATGCCCTTGGTAAGTAAAAACCATGTAGGATACAAGTCTGGCCTCCCACCACAAAACTAAAACCCCTTTAGAATTCATTATATGCCAAAGTTTTGATTGTTCCGGTTGCTCATGTGTTCTTCTGTGATATGTAACAACTAGAAATCTTCCTATGATACATTTCCATTCATTTTCAGTGATGCACAAGTGAATTTAACTCAGTAAAACTGCAAATACCACAGAATAATGATAGAAATGAAGATGAAAAACCTTTGATTTCTCGCTTGACTGTCAGTAAACATAATTAGAGGATGTTCTGTTTGTGTTTTGTATCTGTGTGTTGACAGAAACTCCCCCTCTTAGTAAAATGGAGTGAATAGTGAATAGGGATATAGTGATAATGAACTTCTGTCATCACAGACAGCAGAATTGTTGAGTTAAGGGACTGTACAAAAATGCTGAGGCTGGAGTCAATTTCCCCAGCATTATTGATGTTTTATTTGGACCCTACCCTTGACTTGGGAAAAAAAAGTGCAACACCTTCCCCCTAATATCTCAAAATATAGTACTGGGTTGGTACAACTCATTCCATCATTAATAACTAAAAAAAAAGGGCAAAGCATAAAAAATTCAAGATAGTGTTATCTAATTTAAGCCTACATATATTTACAGGCTAATAATATTCACAATAGCCATCAATGCACAAATTAGATGTGAAATTATCTCCAAATTTATGGCAAACATAAAGTTGGCATACATAAACATAAAAACTTAAAGTTTTTAACTTTTTGTTATGATACAGAGGAAGGTGAATGGGGAAACAACTAAAATATCTCATTTAGTGTGATGAGAAAAATAAATGCCTGAAACAGAGACAGGGTTGTTGTCCTCTGCATATGTCAAAGCACATCTTTATGATCCACTTTGCACACTAGAACCATCACTTACGACTATGTGATTCCTTTTTCTTATTAATCCTACAAGGGAATGCTGAAATAAAAATGATAAAAAGACATTTCTCTGTTCTCCCAAAAAAACTGCCCTCCCCTCACCAAAACAAGAATTACATAAGTCTCCCCCTTTTCTGACCTCCCCTCCCCACTAATAATTTGTCTACAGTCCCTAAATTGTGTTAAAATAATATGTGTCCTCACTTGTAATTGAAAGAGGAAGTAATCTAATTTCCCACCACACATACACAAGACTCTGGTCTGACATACTTAACCTACAGTTAATTGGCAATAGAAAATGAATCAGACCATTCCCCTCTCCATGTCCTTCTGTTCTGGAGGTGGGAGAAACGCAAAACACAGAAGTAAGGGGAGAGAAGAATGATGGTCCTCATGTTTAATTTAATTGGGTCCTGTGTGGACACAGTCACAGTTCCAGGCAGCTCATTAAGCTCCACTATGGAAAAATAAATGTTCCAATTCAAGAGCTAACACAGTAAAACAAGATAGGCTAATAAATAAATAGACATAATTTCCCCTGCGACCCCAAAGACAGGTCTGACTTCAAGAGAAGTAGGTTGTATACTGTAGTGCAGTCAGACAAACATGTAATAACGGGGAATAAAAAGATTATTCTCTTTAACTTCCGACTGCCTGCCACAGCAACACGCCGGCCGGACTCAGTGATTGAGGAGGCTTGATTATAAACGGCTCCGAAGAGGCTGTTACACTGTAGCCTTTGTCACCTTGTTTGACTCACCAAGAAGTCACCGCAATAAGAGTGGGAGGATGAAAAAAGTTGTTTTATAAGAATGACAACGTCATTACAGTAAAGAAGGACTCACTGAAGATGATGCTGTACTCAGATCTCTAAAGATTTAAAGGAGGTAAATATTGAAATCTAAACCTGGAAAAGAGTTTTTACTATATTGTGTTGAATTTTACACAAACAAAAGATAATAATAACGTTTGCTGTCATTAGAAATGTTTTCATGGCTCTACAGCAAATAAAATCTGCATCTTAGCCCACACAAATTAATGGGAGATCATGCATTTTGATTCTGCATTCAGTCATGAATGATCAATATGTGTGTATATGCGGATGTCTGCATGTGAATGTGTGCTTGAATGTGTGTGTGTGTGTGTGTTTGTGTGTGTATGTGCGTGCGTTGGCTTGCTAGAGGGCTGACACCGGCACCATGCTGCAATTAGCCAAACAAGAGACAATGACATATTGAGTGCTGCTAGCACCTTCTGTTAGTCAGCCTGCAAATCCCTCTTCAGGCCATAGCTGCTGAAACAACTACAGTATCATCCTGAGCAGCATCACGCACAGTTTCACGTTAAAGCAGGTCATACTTTAACAAAACAAAGATCTACATTACTGAGTAAATTTAAGGTAAATTTAACAAAGTGCTTGAAATGTAAGTTTTCTCTAACTATTTAAAGTTCAGTATAATGCATGCTGGGAACATACTACCTAACGACTTCTTTTATGGGTCTGTAATTTTCAAATAATTTCCGCGTAAGTTTCCTGGAAAGAAGTATGCAATTTGGTGCTAATTATAGGGGAAGTAGAGACAATGTTCAATTGGTACACTTCTAATTAGTTGATTCAAATTCATTGCTAAACAGAGAGTCTTTTAGTCAGTGCACAGCACTGCTGAACATGCAAAAAGTTTCCAATAATTAATGAATACTAAATTCATATTTACTGGGGTTAAATGGAACAATTCTTTCAATAACATGAATTCCCATTTTCCCAATAAATAGTACCAAATTGCATAGTTCTTTCCAGGAAACTTCCTCAGCCAACATGCAAGCAACATTTTCTCACCAATTTATTTTATCTGTTCAATAAATGCTCAGCATTTTATTAATTCAACTCATAATTTTAGTCTCAAAACTCATAATGATGAGTGAGGGTGGCGAATAAATTGAAAGGGATTAGCCATCTAAAAACATCTCAATGTCCATAACAAAAACTTTCAATAATATGGTAACGCCTGAGCAAACTAGTCGTTGTCACTGCTGCAGCACTCTACAAGAAATACAGCAGTATCAGACTTTTTTTATTCAACAACTTGTCACTGGTGCAGAACAGTACGGTGCCGTGTCTTGCAAGTCAATTTCTGTGCCCTATCATTTGTACCTTTGACAGTGTAATTATGTGCTCACAGTGACAAAAACAGACCAAGCTGCCTGATCTCACAAAAATACGTGAAATGAGCACGACCTCTTAACACAGCATTATGTGGTGGTGGCATGTAATGTGTTAAAATTGCATGTAGTCAGCATGACTTTCAAAGTAATGTATTTCAATTGGAAGATTCTTTCGTGTCAGCACCACGTTTTTGTGTTACGTCAGTAGCATAAAGAGCGTGAAAGTCTGCAGAGGGAGGTGGATGAGGTGGATGGATGGGTCAAACACAGGACTTGAATGCCAGAGACCGGAGTTTGTGTCCCGTGTGAAACATAAAGCCAAATATCCCTTCCCATGTGAATCTTTTCCTAAACCTAAGTGGTTTTGGTGCCTAAACCTAACCAAACTGTGACCGTCTTAACCAAACTGCGACTGTTTCACGACGTTAACCACATGATAGAAAGGCTTTGTTGTTCTCCCACGTGCCCTTTGTTTTGGAAATATGTGAAATGAGCACAACCTCATTACGTGGTGGAGTCACACATTACGTGCCACCACCACGTAATGCGGTATTTACAGGTCGTGGTCATTTCACGTATTTCTTCGAGATCAGGTTGGATTCAAGCCAATCCACTCCAGCTCCCACCAAACTACACAAAGTCGCCATGACTAACTAGCGGGACATGCTAGCACGGCAACAAAAACATGATCCCTCACTGGCTTCCCACCAACAAACACCAGTCTCTCCCACATTCAGTGTAGCCTACTACCTTGACTGACTTTAACCACCGATTTGAATGGGCATGTGATTTTACTGTATATACATGCCTGTAGTTTGATGATGGTAAACTGGCAATAGGCTAATAGTGTCCCAGCTATCTAAGATACAGACGTCCCACCTCCTTATTCTCAGCACTCGTGTTTTACATGTTTAAGATGTTCTAATTGATGTAGATCAAAGTGACACTCCCCTAACTGCTCAAAACTGACAAAGGAAAGCAAAAAAATTAAGGAATAATTGTGTTACTCATACTGCCAGACTACGATAACTACATTTAAATGGGTGTGAATCCACATAGAGGCATCTTTTGTCTATATTTGGTTTTGTTTGTGTCTATCTCATGCAATAATAAATTAGTGTAAGTAATAATAAATCAAAGAGATATTATGCGCAATTCTGATGACAACAATGTGCAAAGTTGATCTTTGAAACATTTTTTGTTCTGAATTTAATAAATGTTTTTTTCAATAATATACCAACAGTGTTTACTTTCTTCACATACTGAAATCTGTTTTGTTAGTCCGAAGAAGCTCTAAGCCCCTCCCCTGCTCTTACCCTCTCATCACTCTCCAGGGCTCGGCCTTATATAGCACACGCTTACCTGTGGGCACATCCTCGTCCTCCTCCTCTTCCTCACAACACAGCAAACATCCAGAGGAAAGGACGGAACAAGAGAAAGAAATCCTTATAATTGATGTATTTTAAAGTTTTGATACATATTACTCTTTGATTTTCACTCTTCTGCAACTAAAAATTCTCCACACACACTCGAATAAAGTGTTATCCTGACAGCAGCAGCACGGACAAAAACAACACATCAACCTTCTGACAGCTTGTTAGAAGATGAGAAACAAGCCCACAGATCTACAAAGGACACAGTGACAAACGTGGGACAAAGATGTGTGTGTGTGTGTTGTGCAGGCGCTCTGTGACAACAAAAAAAAAAACAGGGGTCGTGACTAGTGTCATCTCATTACGGAGTGTGTCTCTTTCACACATTTCAATCAGTCCACTCATGACACACACACAAAGTAATGGAGCTTCTCTGCTCTTAATTAGGGCCTGGTGGAAACAGTTGGCACCCATTCAGATTCACCCTCCCGACTAGAATGAATATTAAGTTTGTCATTCATGAATATCAAAATAAAATGAGAATAATGTTGGAACTGCACCTTTACAGACCTCTATTCCCTGCATCAAAAATTACATTTTGTAGCCACTTCACAGCATGGATACCTAAATATGAGCTGATGAGCTGACAATCATAGCATGTCACCCACAAGAAAATGTGTTTTCCCTCCAATCTACCTTAGCTACCTGTGACAAAACACACTTCAGTCACCATGTTATGAAAAAAATTACATAAAAAAACAGCTTGGCTTTCAACGTGATTCCAGTAGCCTTCAGCCAACAGAAAAAAAGTCCAAGGATTCACACAAAAGGAACAGGAGGAGTTTATAATAGATGGTTTCACAATGGTTGTATTCACTGTCACTATAATACTCCATGTGTCCTCAGTAGGTGGCTTTCTCCTGTTCAGATTACGTATCGTCCAGGAGACAAAAATGGCCCACATGTCCTTCCTATTGCCAGAAATAGTGAATAGAGCGGCCCACTACATGTACACACAGCTTCCTCTCTGTGAGAGCAGTGAGTAATGTTTGGAGATGGAGGGATGGAGACCTTTTGTTTTGTAACAGCTCACAGAGCATGAGTGATGCGAGCTGAGCCACAGGGGCATGAGGTAGGTAGCTGTGAGTGACTGAGTGTATATGTGTGTGTGTGTGTGTGTGTGTGTTTGGAGAGCTTTTTTATAACCTAACTGCGTGAAGTAGTATGTGTGTATGAGTGGGCACAAGTGTGGAAGGTGTGAGTGTAGTGAAGAGTGTGTGATGCGTGGGAGCTGCATGTGTATGCTTTCATGTACTGTAGGTAGAGACGTACACACTGGGAGAGGTTGCTTTCTTTGTGCTGTTGTCACATGTACTGTCCATGTATGTTTGACTTGTTAGCGCCCCACTTTATTTCTATCCGTAATCGTCAATATCCATTATTTCAAGAAATGAGTTTTTCTTCCTTTTTCCTGCGACTGAGAGCTCTTCTGCCCACTCCCATTCTCCGACGTTAAACAGCTCATCTTTCTCTGCCACCTCCACCACTGCAGTTACATAAAAAAACAAAAAAAGGGGCAATTATCTGTGACTTTCAACGAGTTCAACAATGAACAGAAAAGGTTTTTAGCAGAGTGATTTTTGGACTGGTGCATGTTGTACCAAGGACTTCAAGGTTTAGAGAATCTTTATTTTTGATTTGTTTCAGATGACCACATCAGTAACAAAGCCTCTCAATATCCTGTGGTTCATTTTAGATCTCAGAATTGCATGTTGCCAACAATTAGAATCGTCAAGTTGTTACGTGGATGTCAGTACATTTTTGGCACAAAGGGAGCGACAAATGGATTTAATGATTATGTATTTCAAGCATATTGATTTTGGAGGAGGAAAGGAGCTACAGTATGTGAGGAGAAATATATAAGAAATCTATATCTTCTATTCACTAATTAAAATATTACTTGTCATCATGGCAGAAATGTCACATTTAAATGAATAGGGCTGTATGCTGTCTATATTTTCTAAAGAGCAAGTGTTATGTCTCCTTTTTTCTCCCGATAGTACTTTTGTGTTGTTAGCACCTTGTCTGATTGAGCACAAAGAACTGCAATCAAGAAATTTTACATTTTACAGCTGAAACAAGACTACGAATCTACAGCCGTTCTGGCAGCTCTACGAGGCTGTACTTTGTTGTACAGTGGAAACCGCTTATAGTGATCACAGTTACAGTGATCAACTGCTTATATGGATCAAAAAGCTTGGGACAGAATCATTCGCTTACAGTAATCAAACTATGCATTTAAGAACGGTGGGGAGACATCGTGGTAACATTGCATAAAACAGGTGCTTTATTCACTCGGTGCAGCGAACACAATACATAGCCCTTTTTCACAATCGCTTTACTTGAACCTGAGCTTATCTGGACGCTTTCTGCTGACTACTGTAACTTAACAGCCCGTGGAAGCATGCGCTTCATGGTGTCTGCTGCATGTACAGGTACTTTATGTACAGGTATGTCCACCAGGCCACTTTCCTTAAAGGGGAAGGCTCGGCCAGTAACACGGGGGAAGCACCTGTGGTTGAAGCCGCCCTCGTCAAGTGGATTGATAATGCCAGTGTAAATAGCATACCCCAGTAAATAACAAAGCTGTCCGTTTCATTACTTTATATTCATGTAATAAATATACAAATGTCAATCAGATGATAACCTGCATGAGAAATAAAGAAAAAGAAAAAACATTTGATTATGATAATCATCAGCTTATAGGGATCAATTTGACCCGGACAGACGTGATCACTAAAAGCAGTTTCCACTGTACTTTGTTTAGCAGGTCATTTTAGCTTAGCTTGCCAGCATGCTAACATTTGTTAATTATCACTAATCACAAAGTGCAGCTGAGACTGATGGGACTGTCGTTAGTTTTGCAGGTAATAAACCAAAGTGTTGGGCAAATTGAAATTTTCATCTCATGGTGGCGCTAGAGGAAAAGTCAGAGGATCCCCAAAGTAATTATAGGTTTCATCTTTTGGCAACCATGAATGTCTGTACAAAACACATCACCATTTCTAAACTACCTCAAGCAAACAGTATCTTTGGCAATTTAAGTACTGCAACGCCCTGTTACTTATCAGCGGATACCGATGCCAGTACAAATACATCTGCAATAAGCTATTATCACCTGGGCGGGTTCTGATACTGATGTACAGTATCACTTTTACAAATGTTCTGCACATGAAGTGATTCCGCATGGGGGCCCTGATCGCAAACCAGGCCTGATGTTTAGCTATTAAAATTATATTCTTTCTTGAAGCAACAGTAACACTGTGAGGCTTGCATCTGTAGCCCAGTGAAGATACTCCGCTTTAAGGGGTGAGGTGCATTAATACTGCATAGACTCCAGCATGGTGCCTCGACTGATTGTAAGTCGCCCCTAATGTTCATATTTACACTGAGCGGGGTAATTAATTCTGAAGACCCATCTGCCCTTTTGCTTGTTTAAATATTTATATAGCAGTCAGTCTTTTTTCAGTTACCATTCATCCCCTCCACTGTCGCCCCTTTTGCCTGGCACTGTAAGGAAGCAGCTACCATATATGGCCGAGAGATTGATTTAATTCTCCAGAATAATTCATAGCTGTTAATGACCAGAG
The DNA here is from genome assembly GCA_003416845.1 of Oplegnathus fasciatus. NCBI lineage: Eukaryota > Metazoa > Chordata > Actinopteri > Centrarchiformes > Oplegnathidae > Oplegnathus > Oplegnathus fasciatus. Next base: position 486,708 of record NTHP01000087.1, on the reverse strand, counting down.
AGAGGCAGGCAAAGGACGCCCATTAATCATCTTGTCGAACATTAATCTGCAACCAAAAAAACAGCAGCAAATATCATGTACTGAAATGTAAAATCATGTTGGCAATGACAATAACCAATAGTAGTATCAGTCTGCGGGTACTTGACACATGAATGCGCCTGTTTTCATTTCTGACTGATTCATTTTCTCCCCGAATGCGGTGAATTAAAGTCACATGGTTACAGAGCTGTCACATGGCGCTCAATTCTGAAAGGCGGAATCAAAACTTTCCCTCCTCTGTTTTGTTTTATTTATCTGTTTCTGACAGCTTTCGACATAACAGCGGCAACAAATAGCCTACACTTCAGTCATTTGTTGCCATGGTAACTGCTGCCAGCATGAGCATCAGCTCTTGTGCAGTCAAGAGTCTTTAAAGGGCTAGCTCGCAGAGAGAGACAGGCTGGGAAGTTGGAAGAGACGGCATTGGGATGTTTTTTTAACTAGTCTGACAACACATATAATCCTTCCAGTGTGTAGATGCTGACGCTTGTTGTTTATTTAGATGCTCCACTGTAGCATCTGAAAACTTTTAACAAAATGATGCATGGGTAAACCATACTGAAATCTGTCTATCCCTGTTTGTTTCTTACTAGCTCCTTGTCAATGTTTTATATCTCAATGAAAGTCAATAACATAACATAGACTACTTTCATATTTCTCTTGTTTGAGCCATGGGGGCACGCACAGTCTGCCCCATTTTGCAGGGTGTGATCTCTGCGTGAGGTTTGATGAGGACAGGTCTGACAGCCATTCGCTCCGCGCTGCCAATGAATCCATTTCAACGAAACAGGCGAGGCAAACACGTAAGATGATGATGAAAGGCTCGAAAACAAATATGCTTCCCTTCAGCACAATGCAGGGTACCAAAAAAAGGAGCCAAAAACATGAGCCTTAATGCAAATGACAAAACAAAAGCTTCTTCTCACACACACACAAAAACAAACTACTAAAGGCATTGTTGCGTTTCATCTCAAATGTAATCTGCACTTCATTTTTGGGAGCACTTTCTCTCAGGCCTGTATGCAGGTGAGTTGGATTGCTGCTTCAGAGGCAAACAGGAGAATGATTACTTACTTATGCTGTGTGATGTGTTGCATCAAGAACCTCTCAGCAGGGTCATATTCAAGCATCCCAGCACAATGGAAAAGGGACACTGTTTTTTGGTGTAATTTAAGGACAAGCAACAAACATGTTCTGTGCTCTTCTCAGTATTTGGTCAAACAACTGTAATAACACAACATTTTCCATAAGAGGCGGCGGCTTTCAGCAGTATCCAACAGATGTATTTTGTAAAGGATGACATTATCTTTTATGTTTGTTTTTGTAAATGAAGCAGCTATTCTCTTTTCTATTATACCTGCTGCATACTCGATGGGACAATGTATCTCATAATCTACTGACATATAAGCCCTTCTGTGGTAAAATCGTCCAACATAAGTGAGAATGAAGCCTTCACAAGAGACAGACACTTGTTTTGCACCTGTGACTCATATCCAGATTGTACCCACACCTGACAATGCGAGACTATATTCACAACTGGAATCAAAATACATTGCTGATATGTACAGAAACTGGATTTCTTTCTCTCGCCTACATGCAGATTCCCAAGCATGCGACGCCCTGCCATAATAGTGATTTATGCTGCGTTGTTTCTGACCGCCTCCTGAGGCGATCGCATCTTAAATGCACGGATGCATTTGCACCTGATTTCTGTTTGATAATCCAGTACTGATTTAAAAAGAGGATGTTAAGAGGGTCAGAGAGAGCTCTGCCTTACAGCAGGTCTGAGCTGCAGTCCTCTGGGATGCTGTACTTTCCTTTCCTTGGTTTCAAAGAGCTTGTGCATGCTATAGCTTAAAAAGGCTCCAAATTGGCTGTAATGCATCTGAAACAAGAAGCATAGCACATAAACAGATTACTTTCTTCTCCATTTGACTTACTACATGATTTAAGTGTGAAAACTAGCTGAGAATCAACTCATATGATGGCAGAATCTCTGTATTTGATTGACTGATGAAGCTCAAAAAGTTATTTTTCTCCAAACTGTCTGCGTTGTTGATTCAAATCAAAAGTTTGTATTGTTGTTGAGCAAATATCTTATGACGTGTCTTTCAGTCAGTGCTGGGAAAGAGTCAGAGAGTCTATTTGTGATCACTGTTCTTCTTTTCTAATACACTTTCCGTGTTTGCTACATATCATCATGACTTTTGAGAGTTTTTTCCTCGCCACATAACATCATTCTGCAGTGTCTGCGACTGCTGCACCAGCAATCCGGGAAGTGACTACAGTAAGTAGTGGCTGCCTGCCTACAGTAAGTGAGTCATATCGAGTTGAATACCAATTAGCAGCACGAAATGTGGCAGCTTTAAATGAGGTCTGACAAACACTGTTTGTATAAGTGAGTCTCAAGGCAGCATAAGGCAACTTGAAGTGTAAAGACAGCAGATGGTCGCTGGCACATCAGTCACAATCACACGACAGACAGGGTATGTGGACCAATATGGCTGTGGTATAGCCGTGATCAGGACACAGCTGGAATTCTACACTGGTCACGCAAAACTAACTTTGCAAAGAATTTGATCAATGAAGGTGTTTGATACTGATTTTGAGTCTTTTATTTAATTAATATAAGACAAATTAAGACAGAAGGGTTCAGTGATGCGATGTAAAATAATCAAATTGATGTTTAATGTAATGAATGTGTTCCACTGTCACGTATTACATCACTGTGTAAAAGATAATTTTGCTCGTTTTTAGTTACATTTTGCCTGGGGTCGTTCATTTAGACAGGAGAACTGCTATTATATCACAAATCGGACTTAGAGTTAAGTTGAGACAGTTCACTTCATAAAGCTACAGGCTGTCTAAAGCAGAATATCATAAAGGAGTAAGCTGCAAACCACTTCAAAAACAGAGATCAATACCAATCAAGGTCAATCAATACCTACTCCTAACATCACTTCCTCAGCCCTCATTGTGCAAGTACTCCAAACAATTTAGCAACTTGCAGAGATAACTAACAAAAAGAGACACGCCACAGCATTTTGTTGTGTGACTTTATAATGAAAATACAGTGGCATTCATTGACACGCAGTAATAAACTAATAAAAAACCAAAGGACTCAATACACTTTTCCTCTTTATCACTTGTTCCTGCATCCCCCGCACTCAGTAGTCCATCATCACATAATACAATTGAGGATATTACCAGTTAACAAATTGTTATGAGCATACCAAAACTATTGACTGAGGCAGTTCCTATCAGCCGTAAAAAA
>NTHP01000087.1:436955-475969 GCA_003416845.1 Oplegnathus fasciatus | reverse complement strand
TTTGCAAATAATCCTTTTTTCTTCACGTCTTGCACAGAGTCGTGCTCCAACGTGGTGTGTCCAGGTACCCACACCTGTGTGACTGACCAGACCAACAGTGCTCACTGTGTCATGTGCAGCACAACTCCTTGCCCAATACCCATGCTGTCTGAGCAGCAAATCTGTGGCAATGACAACATCACTTACCGCAGCGCCTGCCATCTCCGCCGGGCCACCTGCTTCCTCGGCCGCTCCATAGGAGTCCGCCACTACGGCCACTGTAACAGTAAGGTTACAAAAACACAGTCACTTTCTCTTTTTACCTGCTTTACTTGTCTGTAATAATGTAAGTTATAATGAGGATTCTACAGCTTTCATGCAAGTAAATTTTGACTCTTTATTTTGTGCAGATCCCCCTCGAAAACCTCAAGATTTCGAAGGCAGCGAGGAAAACGCCGTCTAGATGGGCAACTCCTCACGCAGCCCTGTTGCAGGAGATGTTACGGTCGACAAACATTTCCAAGTGTCACACCACTAGCTTCCCATGATGACCTCTTTTTTTTGACAATCACTCCCCCTCCCCTTTGTGCACAGAATGACAATACATTTGATATGGAAGACCCCTGTTGGAAGACATGCATTAGTGTAACTGCCTGAAAAAGAGCAACAAGAACTTGTGAGCAATTTGTGTTAATCTTGTGTTATTTGGAAATTGGAGGCAGATGAACACGTGTCTTGAGATAGAAACATCTCATGAGCTCTTTGGGAGATGTGTGCATATTGTAAATAGAATACCACTACTATTTATTGGAGAAGGTATCAAACTCTATTTATGTTTTTATCCTAGTAACAAATCCATATATCCTTGGGGAAGCTGATGCAAAAAAAATGTATTTATTGTGTTTTGTTTATTGTGTATGTACAATAGCGGTCACTGGCATTGGCATTTTACAACTTTTTTTTACCGTTTTTACAGTCTCCATTCCCCACAAACAAACAGTTTTCCCTCATAAGCTGATGGAAAGCAACTCTAATTTGTTTGGAAAGGTGATACCACTTTATAGCCTGCCAACGTGGTTTCAATTCACCACAAACAAGAACAGAACAGCTACAGTTGTGCTGTGTGTGCTTTAGCTTTTGTCTGGAGGTGAGGAAGGGGTTCAGTCTAAACAAACCTGTATAGTCTCTCTCCCTCTCTCCCCCCCACACATGTTTACTCCGGATCCTGATCCAAACTGTCGGCCACCCGCTGATCACTAAAATTAACAGTTTGGTTGTGTTTGTAGGAGTCTCAGAAGGCTGTTGGTACAACCCCAAACCCTCTACAATACCTCCTCTGTTGAGCGCTTGGCTTTGTTTTCTAAATGCATTTTTGTAGGTCATGCTAGTTCATTGCTGTTTTGCTGCTTTCGTTTGATCGGAATTTTTTAAAGATCTTACTGGACAGACAAATGTAATTAGCGTCATCTGATTGAAAGGAAAATCAAATTTGTCTGAGAATGGACCGCAATTTAGGCCAATTGAACATACCTGATTACACTGCCATCAGAGATGAGTCAATCTGTTCATTGGTAAACTTGTGAATGTCCATACAGATGGCCAATTTCAAATGGTCAAGTGATGCAATGAAATCTTTAAATTCAAAGCAGATGTCTGAAATACTTTAAATAATCTTTTCAGTGTATTATGGAACCTTTCAATGACTCTCCTGTAAATAACAGCCTCATGTGTACCTACCTGTGTACCTACTGTGAAATTTGAATGATAAATGCATCAACATATTTTTGTATTTTTGTACTGCCATTTCAAAACAACATAAAGTTTAATATTTGTCACAATGTGTCCTCTTTCTTTTACAACTTTTAAAACTGCTTTGCAACCTGCCTTTCTTTATTATATCTCACTTCACCTCAACATATTGTCTGGAATGCATTATAATACATTTAATAACAAAACAAACACTCCTCTACAACTGTGAAACTGTGTCTGACATGCATTGTATAATATTTGGATTTTTCTAAACTGTGTCACAGTCTTAATCATAGCCAGTCTCGGCCAAATGAGATCACACTTGCACCCTAAAGGGAACTGGACAGCTTTCCTCTCATGCTGGGGTTTTGGGGTGGTGGGTCAGGCTCCAGCAGCCAGCCAAGCACTCAGTTTATGCGTGTGGTGGTTAGACCTCCTCTCCTGTGCGTGCAGTGGCTGAGTTGCCTCTGCAACAGGCCTCGTGAGAATCAAATCCAGGCTGGGTGGCTTTTCTCCCCTGTCTCCTCAGGGATGTCCCCCTGCTCTGGATTAGGTGGGAGGGGTCAGGGGGACGGAGGGCGAAGGAACTCAGGAATGAAGTGCTGAGGCCTGGGCACTGACTCACTTTCCTGTGTAAAGTGCCTCCCTTGTTTTTCTGTCTTTCTCGCTCCCTCCTCTGAATCCTGCGCTCCGCCATGCAGCAGCATCTGGTTCAGCTTTAGGGAGATGTTTATATTCCTGTCCAAGTACCCTTTTATTACACTGGGAATGGAATTAGATGTTTTGTTAGTTCAAACAGGGCAAATAACAATGCCATGAGGGGCTGTGGCTGTGCCCACACATAAAACGCACAAAAATTGTCTTTTTCAGAAAAAGTTGTCTGTTTATTGTGTATAAAAGTATATATGATTGATTGATCCAAAGAAATCTGTTTGGCCACACAAACATATCGGTCAGATTTTGTCATCAGGCATGCAGACATGACCTCAGTGTGTCCCACTGGACTTTTCTGGGCAGAGGAAGAACTCCTGTCCAATGAGGCGCCTCACGCCAGCTCAGTTTTTCATCTTTGGGATAAATACATAGAAAACTTTAACTGCCTAATCCACACCTCATTATGTAAGATGTATATGGAAAATATCATCTTAAAGCCAATTATTCCCACACCTTTATGGGTGTGAGCCATCTATAAATTCTTCTTCAACCCACGCAGTAAACTCACCAAACCAGTGTTTCTCGCCATAGTTTAAAAAGTGGCAGCCCCACAGGAATTCGCTGTGAACACCCACTAAAATAAAGCATTTACCACACTGTGCGGTGCGCATGTTGAAATGGCTGTGGTGTCCCAGTGAAATACACAATTGAAAAATAAGTTGAGGCAGCACTTTTGACAGATGTATCTGAACAAAGCATCCTGATGGATACAAGACAAATAAAATCCCATGTGCTGTTGTCATTCTGACTGTGTAATACCTCCACCAGGAACAGCCTGTACATCATTACCACACAGCCCTCTGACTGATGTCGGATATGATGCGCCTGTGTCACACCAGCGGCGGTAATGACATAACCGCAGAGTAAACCTATGAGCCATTTGAGAGCTATTCTAATTACACTTGACATGAGACCTCAGGAATCTTCTGCCCGTTTTACTCCATATTTCATTCTTTTTTTCTACATGTTCTGGTCTGTGGTGCGGTCAAGCGAGGGGTCAGCATCACTTCCACTGGAACACACCTTTGTGTGGGTGCCTGCATGTTAGAGTGTGTGGGTGTGATTATGGGTGCATCTCTCCTGCTGGAGCTCACCTGTTATAAGCATGGGATCAGTCACACGCATTACATCACGACCTCTGGCTGAGTTGTTTATATCCCCACAAACACATGGGGTTATAATGTGACGCCCACACTGACATTTCAGGGATGCGTAATCATCCTGCTCTGATATGTCAAGCTTCTTTCTCAACGACGTCCACATGGGATCATTTCCGCCACGTTGCCATACTACTTCCAGTAAGTTAACAGCCAACATTTAGATCTGAAATGATGTTGTGATGAGACCAGACGCCGCGGAGTGTTTCGGAGACCACCCACTCTCTGGATCGCGCCACTGGATTGTAAACAGCTCTGTCCCACAGCTGAAACTAATAGATATCAGATCCATCACTCCATCAGAATATATTTGCCTCAGACATTATTTCCCAGACTTGCTTTGTTACATGGAAAGTCTTTAAATTTTCCACATATGCCTGGCATTTAACTTTTGACAATTGATCATTACACTGACACAACAGCCCACACTCCAGTCTTACAGTTTACACTGCTACAGATTTCTCGGAATTGCTTTTTACTTTTTATGATCTCTGATCTGAGCTCGTGTATGTTTCATTGAGGCATATTAGACTGCCAAACTGAATAGTCATTGAACAGTTTTTAGGTATGATGAAGATGACAACTTCTTCCAGAGAAGAAGAAAACTATTCAGAAAATGTTCAAAAGTTTAATTTTGCACCCTGGATCTGTTATTATGGGGCTAATTTGAAACGCAGTTCATCCGTTCAGGCTTTTAGAGCCTCAAGATGGAAATGTTTGCCTGGTAAAGGATGTTAAAAAAAGCCCATCAGCTGTACCTGTCAGCAAAACTAGTGATTAATTTGCTCTGAGGAACTTTCCACTAATATCACCACTTTAAGCAACAACTGAAAGTCCAGTGTTTGTCAGTGATTCGGTCAGGATCAGATCACAACAACTCAGCAGAGTTAGGAAGTTGTGCAAATGCTAATTGTCCGCAATTATTCTTGGTGAATTGTTTCACTTCCCCGTCATGACCTCTGGGTCGGCTTCTCTTCTGGCTCGGTGTGTGGTCTGGCCCATATGTTCTGAGTCCAACAGGAGGAAAATGCACTGGGAATACAACAAAATATACTGTAAGGCTTTGATGATATGTTAAATGTAAATACAAAATATGAATTGTTATCTGAGATGAAGTCACTTTATTTTTGTTAGGTATTCAATAAACATTTTGGTACTGTCTGAGACTCCTCGGGGGTTTGGGAACATGTGTTCCTGGGACAAGTAGTACAATATGAGATTGTTGCCTCCCCTGTCTTGGCACTGACAAGGTCATTGAATTAACTCTGGTTTGAGTTCATGTTGAAATACCAAGCCACATAACTGAAAAAAAGTCAATGAAGTGTGATAATTGGGCTACACTTAGTTCCCAAATTGTGCAATTTGAGGCTTGGAAAATTACCAGGCCATGACCATAATTTCACATCGGCTTTTCAGGTGGCTCTCGAATAGAAACAAGACAGAAATACCTTTTTTTTTATAAGCCTTGGCCCAAATACCTGCTTGTTTATAATGGAAAGTTGGTTGCTTATCATGGAAAGTTGGTTAAACATTTCATTTGCTGTCATGCGTTACGCTATGTCATGCCAATTCAGCAAAAACGAGAGTGGGAAAGTTGCTTCGGTTCGGATTTCATTCGATTTTGCCCACTCGTTATCAACAGCTTCATTCGATAGAACAGCTACAATAGCCACGAGGACACATCTAATTAAATCATCTGTCCTGTGCTTGTTCAAGTCGGACAGTGTACCACAAATGAACTCAGGAGGCCCATATGGTATCTGTTCCCCCGGACTACAGAGCTGCATATCTTGTAAACACACTGATGGTCAGTTTTAGAGTAGAGGGGTAACTGCACCCATGCATAGTGTTATTAGCTTCAGTGTTGCTTGCTGTGGTTTGGGGAGGCTACAAGACATACAGCTGCGTGAGCAAATACATGTGCACACTCACATATACTGTATATACTGTATGCGCGCAAAATATTCTAACACACTCCGGAAACCCATGCGCGCACAGAAGGACTCACCCACGCTCTCATACACACAAACAGACACATACACAGAACACATGCCAAAAACAATACACCAGACACTCCAGTAGGGATTATTCTACACAGTCCACTTCTCATACACACACTTTGTAATTGTCTTTTTCTTTTGTCCTCATTTCACACTCAGACACCTGTTGGGGAATTTCTTGTTGAAATGAAAATTCTTGTCTCCTGTGGAGGTTTGTGGTTGGTGTTACTATGTAGGATCGGCCGGGTAGAACAGATAACACTGTGTCTTTCCAGCATGCTATCTTTTGTTTGTTGTGCTTTTATGTATACTTGTGTTTTATTTGACTGTATTCTGTATTGCATCATTCTGTTTTGTTGGTTAGTTAGACTGTAGGCCTACTTACAATGTAATACACAAGTCTTAGGCCATTCTGACATTTGTCAAATGACATTTATATCACCAGTGAGTTTATCACTTAAGGGACCAGTGTATAGGATTTAGGGGGATCTATTCTAGAAATGGAATATAATATTCACAATTTTGTTTTCATTAGTATATAATCACCTGAAACTAAGAATCCTTGTGTTTTCATTGGCTTAGAATGAGCCCTTAATATCTACATAGGGAGCGGGTCCTCTTCCACGGAGCCCGTCATGTTGCACCGTCATGTTTCCAGTGACGTGTCCAGACTATTTTGACTGGGGTGGCCCAAGTGGGGCACTGACTTATGCAGAGGTGGCATGAAGTATGTGTATCCTGCAGATAGCCAATCATAGTTTAAAGCTTGGGTTGGTAATGTTGAAGAAACCAGCAAGAGTAAGCTAGATTTTCAAAGTATACGACCGCACCCCCCCCCTTCAGGCCTCCCTCCAAAGCCGCTCCCCTAAACGCACGAACGCGCACCGCCTGACTACTGCTGGAGGACGAATCCACAAAAGAGTGCTGGGGAGAGGAGTGCAGCGCATTGTTGTCATTGTTGTCCAACTACCTCATGTCTCATTCACATGTTTGAAGACACCGAACGTTGTCATAATGAACGTAAACAACCAACATGGCTGTTGTTAGTACTCACAGCGTCACTTTTCAGGCTCTTCAACTCCCTCAGTTCTCGCCCTCGTTGAAAATCCATACCGATGTTGACTCTGGTTTGACCTCTTGCTTTATCCAACCTCTTTTTGGTCATAGCCTTTTCTGTCTTTATTTTCTTTCTCTGCCATTCTTGTGCCACTAGTTCGCTAGCTTTAGACTCCGGTCATGTGAGTGTAAGGGCAGAGTGCGCGCAGGTAGGCAGGTATGTAGGTGGCCCGTCCCACAGACACCAGATTTTTTTTAATTTTTTGTCAGAGCATTTGATTTATTGATTGCTGTTGGGATGTAAAGAGAATTTCAACAAATATAACAAAAAGTGCTTCTAAAATACACTGCCTAACCTAGCTTAATAGGGTGTCACCTGGGGTGGCCAATCAGATTTCAGGGGTGGCCCACATCACCCCAGGCCACTCCCTGGACTTGCCCCTGCATGTTTCTACAGTAGCCCAGAACGGACAAACCAAACACTGGCTCTAGAGAGGGCCTTTCGCGTTTTTACGTTGAAGTGGCAGTCACTGTAGGTTCTCCTACACACTTGGAAAGGGAGGGGTGAGGGGAGGGGTATTCAGTTGGTTCAAATCTGCAACCTCACCGCTATACGCCACTAAATCCTACACACTGGCACTTTAACGAGACTAAAAGTCTACAGCCATGCTAGCGGCTCTGTGATGCTAGGCACAGCTTTGCTTTGACCTATGCTACTATTAGCATGTTAACATGCTCACAGTGACAACGCTAACATGCTAATGTTTAGCAAGCATGTTTACCATGTTCACCATCTTAGTTTAGCATGTTAGTATGCTAACATTTGCTAATTAACACTAATCACAAAGTACTGCTGAGACTGATGGGCATGTCATTACTTTTGAACATAGCTATATACACGTAGATACTGCATCCAGCTTGTGAGATGTGTCTCTGCTGCCGCCATCTTGCAGCAGGGTTCTGACCAGTTCAAATAAAATGCCAGACTTTTGTGCTGCTTTAGGATGTTCTAATGAAAGAAGAAATGTCAAAACCCAACGTAACAGGGAATAACATTTCACAGGTGCAACGTTATTTTACAATGTTTTACTGTCACAATAAGTGATAAGTTAACATAAAGCTAATTTATATCAGGTAAAAAAAAAAGATGAACATTTTTATTAAAGTAATATAGTAAGATGCTGAAAATGACATTTGTAAAATCAGCTGTCGCTCTATTTATTATTGCGTTAAGTAGTCCTAAATGATCAACTTTAGAGTGTTTGTTCACAACTGTTTCAGCGCTAACGTGACATACAGTAACTTATGTGCCTGAATTGTAGCTGCAAAAAAATTTGTTAACTTACCTACAGATGTTACACACTAAAGGTACTTAAAAACAGAATTGTGAAGCAGTTTTTTATTTATTTCCTTTGTTGCAAGTCCTGAGCCAGATTTGTAACAAAAATTATAAACACAATTTCATGGCAGCCATTTAACAATGCAGTGAGAAAAAAGAATATACTTAAAAATGAATTAAGGAGGTGTAAGTTAATCTCAAATATTATATTATAGAAATATTACTGTTACTATCTACAAAAGATTAAGTATTTTGGTGTAAAAAATGACACTTTTAATAGTATTTTTTTAAGTATTCTGTATCATAAACACATGTCTGGCATTTGTAACAAACCAAACTGCCAGAAAATTGGTTGAAAATTCAGCGAGTTATGATGATTTTAATTGTGGATAAACCTCCTGCCTTGATAGACTTGCATGTGTTAGGAGGCGTAGCACTGCAATGAACAGCAGCAGCCAAAACATTTGATCTGATGGTGGTGCTAGATCAAAAGCTAAAGGGGTCACCTAAGTTGAGAGGAACATGAATGTCTGTTCCAAATTTCGCGGCAATCCATCCAATAGTTGTGGAGATATTTCACTAAAAAACAAAAATATCGACCTTATGGCAGCCCTAGATGAAAAGTTGTAGGATCACCAAAGTTAGTAGGATTCATCCCCTTGGCACCATGAATGTCTCTACAAAATGAATCTAGTAGATGTTGTGATATTTCAGTCTGGACCAAGTGGTGGACCAACCAACCAACTGACTGACAGACGGACCGATATAGTCATCCCTACAACCTGCTTACGTGGTTAAAAAGTGTGTAACACCACTGTACAAATCACCTTGCAACAAGTAAACACAAATAGACATGGATAGAGTGAAAAGTATTTAAATTGTAAACTGTAAACAGCAGTGTTTTGAACTGAGTGCACTGCACATGATTATGACAGATTGCTACAATCAATGGTTCAATAAAAGCAGATAAAGTCAAACTCTGTTGAAACATCTGCAGTGAGTGACCACAAACACCCCACAACAGCAAAGGCGGTCGAACCTAAGTTGCTAATTGTACACATATGTTCTTCTAGCAACATCTATATTTTGTTAGCTGCCCAGTGATGTAATCCCAAACAGTTATGTACCGATGTAGTACCGAGGGATTTTGTTCTGGAACACAAGCAGAGCGGAAAAACACTGTAGACAACAGAAGGGATACCTGCTGTGATTCAAACATGTGTATGTACATGTTGAGGACATGTTAGGTTTATTTTTTTAAGGACAGCTTTGTCCGTCACTAATGTTGACCTTTACAACCTTCTTGCTGTTTGCCCAGGGATCATATGGTGTTGTGTGCATGTGTGTGTGTGTGTGTGTATCTGATGCACAGCTCAGCAGACAGAGTGTGTCTGGAGGGAGAGAGAGTCTTCGATGGGTGGGACTGAAAACAAGTGACGCATGACTAAGAGGCCCAGGAAGTTCCAGCAGGCGGCTGTTATTGCTGAGTGTGTGGGTGTGTGTGTTTATGTGTGTGTGTGTGTGTGTGTGAGAGTGATTCGGGGGCCCAGAGGGACTGTGTGGGGCAATCCCGGCTGGAGTGTCTGGAAAAACTCTATGGAGTGACAAAAGCAGCAGTGTCCCTTGCAGCATATCTGTCTGCTGCCTTGGCTGCAACACTTTATTGCCTCTTGGAGTGTAATAGAAATGAAACCGTAAAAAGTAGGCCGAGAAAACAACAGTTACTCTATTGTGTAAGCCACTGTACGTGGATGTATGTGTGCCTGTGCACATACATGCATGTGCCACTTAAAGCTACTTAATTACAGTGGCAGGAAGAAACACAATTAGCTACTTCCACCCCTTCCAGTGTTTTACAGCACGTGTTCAGTGTTTTAATCCACATTTAATCCACAAACGGTTCACTCATGCAATAATGTGTTTTTTGGTCATTATATTCCAAATCCAGATTAGTAGTGACCTAAAACTACATGATGTGGAGGGTCTCTCTGTCTGGCAGAGTTGTTTTCTGCTGCTCACATGACCTGTCTCTGATCCAAAGTCACTCAGTCACCCAGATTGCATTGCTACAATGAGCATTCGACTGGGATGGTGGTGACGCACTGGGCGCAGAGAGACAATAGCTTACCTCAGCCAGGCAGACATAGCAAACCTCCGTGCTATCAGACCCTCTCTAATCTCAGCCCATGGGACAGCCGTGTCTTTCCTGCTCCCACATGGCCAGATCAGACACAACGCCAGCCTAGAGAGGACATTAGGACCTAACTAGGTTACACTGTGAGCTTTGCTGTGAGGAAACATCCAGTCTTATAATCATATCTATGTTGTGCATTGGGAAATTAAGCCATTGTGTCACTGAAATGTTGCAGTTATTTCACTGTTAGGCCATTAGAACATGTAACAGAAAAGACTTTTCTGCATCGTACTGAAACGGAGCAGTGTGTTAGCTGTATAGTTGATACTGGATACAATAAGGATGCATGGCTGTATCCGTACAATGTATTTCATTTAAAACGGTACACTCATAAACACCATAGGAACTGGTTGCATCCAGGGCTATTCTCAGGACGTATAAAACGGAACATTTGTAAATAAAAATCAGGCCAGACGGCTTGAGGGATGTGATTGGCTGATGGGCAATCGGATGGGAACTCCTACTTACTCTCAACATGTGGTGCCAAGCACAAGAGATACTCCAGACTTGTGTGACATGTTTATAGCTGTCAATCTGCAGTTATGGTAATCACATTAAGGATACCTGTGAAATAAAATATCGAGAAATTTTAATTTACAACTTCAAAAAATAAAAACTGACCAGAAAACAAAATAAAATCAATCATTTTTCCCTCCAGTATTTATGTAACTAAGTGATCTCTGAGACCTTCACTGCTATCTCAGTGCCGCCAGAGAGCCGCCAACAAGAACTTGGCTGTGTTCACATAAAAGGAGACAATGTCTTTCCCATGTGAAAGGCTACTTATTTACTGTTTTATGTCTCAGATTTGACATTTGATAAAATGGATCCAACAACAACTGTCAAATAATCAAGGACAACATACAAATCCACCTTTGACAAGATGCATTGCTCAAAAACAGATGCTACTCGACTTTTAAACACTTCACAGTCTGACTGTTGGGCTCAAGAGGTGGTTGACAGGAATCCAACGGAAAAGTAACATGTGTCAAAATAAATCCAGCGCAATGCCAGATTGCAAAAACACATCTCTGGTTTTCGTGTGAACAGGGAGAGCAGGGGGCCCTGAACCTGCAGGGATAAGACGAGTTCAGTGGAGACACAGTGTGGTGATACATTATACAGATTTGTTGGGGGTATTATAGTTCTTCAGTTCTCTGAGGCTTTTACATTGGCATGGAAGTATGAATTAAGGACACCTTAACCCGGTTTTCCCAACATATAACAACCTGACTGAAGATCTCATGAATTCCAAAGGAAACTTACCAAGAGTTTGTTGTATCCTCAGTCCCTGCCTACAATGTGAAATACAGTAACACTCCTCAACACTTGATACACAAAAGCGCCACCATGTGGCAATATTTTATAAGACACATAAATGTTAGTGGTTGTCAAATGCAGATAAGTTAATAATTCAACTTTTTACAGCAAAATAAGCATTTTTGTATTCCTTATGTTTACATGTATTGTAAAACAATTGATTAATTCAATATAATCTACTTTAAAATGCCACAATAATCTTAGTAATTCTATAATATCGTATATATCATCCATTCACTAATGATTCACTTTTTATTTTTTCTAGTTAATGTGGACATTACATTTATGCATATATTTATACATTATACTATATATTACAGTTGAATATTATCTATAATGCAGTGCAGTCATGTCAATAACATGGTCGTCGTATTTTCTAGGAGGTTAACATTGACCTTTCCGGAGCTCCGTAGTCCTTCCCCCTCTCTACCTGTTTAGTGGCTAAAGATGGCGGAAGCTCCTCCATGGCCCAGCCGGTTCTTCTGTCACAGATGCTCGGCAGAGATTAGTCCTCGGCTTCCCGTAAGTACCATAGACAGAAAGTAAAGATAGAGAAATTTGGACACCTGAAAAACACAGTAGTGTTGTTGTTACTTTAGTAGAAATCGTTGTAGCGGCGGGGCCAACAGTTAGCATGCTAACAATGTTAGCTGGCTGCTACGAGGTCCCGTTTATCTACGCTACCCAGTGTTAGTTAGCTTGTTATCTAAGTAGTGGATCCATCAGCATACAAACAAGAACTGCGTAGTCATAACACACAGAATACTGCTACTTTTCTTGCATAATTTGCAGCAACGTTTGGTGGGACCATTTGTTGATTAATGTGGGTTTACGAGGCATATTAGCTTAACTGTTAGCTATATTGACTAGCAATAACTGTTAACTGTTAACCAGCAGCAACAATGCCACTGCGTCCTTTTCTTGTTTTGCCATTCAGTAAGGCACACAAGTGGCATGCCTGTCACAGGCTAGAATGATCTGTCATAGAGCTGTAAATGTGCCCTTCACAATGTAAAAGATCAGCCATAGGTTTCTGTAGGTTGCTGGCAATGACCTGTGGTCGCATTAAACACCTCATACGGCTGTGCGGCTGCTGTTTTATTGTTTAGAATAGTCTGTAATAGGTTGTCTTTATTTTGTCATTTCAACCATAGAAAATACAGCTGAGTGGCATGTTGTTTCTCTCACGATGAGGATAGAAAAACCAGCAAAACATAAAAAACACAAGGACAAAAACATTTATAAATCCACGTGAAGCTGAAAAAATGATGTAAGGTGACAAGGTTTACGTGTGTGTGTGTGTGTGTGTGTGTGTTTGTGTTTATATTAACTAAGGAGTATGTTAAATGTGTAAATGGAACAATCGGGCGCTGATTGCCCCAATGTCTTTTGTCAGACCTCCAGTTCACACACTTCACACTATGTTCCTTTGCTTTTAGAGGTTAGAGCTAGGTTTAATCATGAGAAAAGGATTATCATCTTCTGTCTTCCTTATCTCACTGTCCAGACATGCTGTCAGTAGAGTTGTGTTGTACATATCTGATTTACAGTATACACTTGCCACAAACTAACACACTAATGTAATGCTGTAGTTGTAGTGTTCATGCAAGTAACATTTAAAAAAAAAAAAGTGATGAATTTGATTGTCAGCGACTGTTTGTAAAATAGATAGTTGAGCTTGTTATTATGAGTCTTAATGTGTTGGTTTTTACTACTTTTGCTACTTTACTACTTTTACTACTACTGTTTGTTTACAGGAGTACACATGTCCAAGATGTGAGTCAGGGTTTATTGAGGAACTGCTGGAGGAGAGAAGGTGCGTACAAAGTATATATTAAATACAGTTGTCCTAGTCAAAGCATAATCTTTATTTTATTTTATTTTTTTTAATCTGGGTTACCTTCATATATTTGGCCATCATTCTTAACAGTTATGTTACTCACCAACATACAGTAGTTGACATTTAGGATAAAAGCACCCTGCAAAACTGTTCTTTCTACAACAAATTCAGTCAACGTGATGCTGTCTTTGCCTCCATGGCCATGCATGCTTGTAATCAAATATGACAACTTTACACATTAACTTTTGATTTGACTCTCAAATAAGTGAGTTAGATCATATGTGTTATGATAAATTTTGTTGCTTGTGCTAATAGAGTCACTGTTGTCATTTGGAGTGGCCCTCAAAAAAGGAACATTAACTCTGGGCAAAACTCGACAACGATGGCATGGATTGGATCTTTTTCTTGGTCAGCTTAATGTTTTATTACAGTCCTTAATCCTTCTTTTCAGCTATTCTCATGGTATTTTAAGGGTGTTATAGTTAAAATTGGGACCACCACAGGTACATCTCATATGTGAAACCAGAAGGTTGAGGGGTGAGGATAGGAGGAAGAAATAGGACACAGAAAAACATGATATCATAACTGCTAGGAATGATGGAAACTATGATGCCTGGTGGAAAAAATTGAATTTCCTTTTAATTTTACAAAGTCGAGACATAACTTTGTCGACTATTTGTCCCCTGTTTAGTGCGGACAATGGCTCCATGTCTACAATCTCCAGCGGGGCCCAGAACCAGCAACCATTTGAGGTTTCTAACCTATTCTTTGTTACACAACCTCTCTGTCCTACCACATTGTTGCATAATAATGTCACAATTTCCTAAAATGGTTTCCATTGACTTTTTGTCTTTCCATTGTATTTTGCTGATATAGTACTGGACATGATGGAAGTCATCTTGGGGTTTACACTTCTGCTTTTGTGACCGACCACAGTCTCGTTCTTTATTGTAATATTATATAGAATGATTGGGCAGTTTTAACTTTGCCCAAAAATGAATAACATTCTGAGCTGGATATGTAGTTTATGTAAGTGCTGTAGGAAGACTTTACATGAAAAATACTGGGGCTGTGATGATACTGTTACCTCAGTAAACAGGGGAATTCTGTATGTCAGCATGCATTTCCATTGGGTTGAAATTCGACCTGACAGTCAACAAAGCTCTCAATGCTTCAGGTGTCTTGTATTGACATAAATAGTTGCAGGCATGCAGAGAAATCACAAGCTTCACTGGTTTCTACCATTAAGACTACAGCATCCTGGTTTTTCTGTGCGCTTTCATCTTTTTTTCTCCCAGAATGCCGACCAGCACTTGTTTACATTCCCTTCGGGCTATGGTCAGTTTGCCCTGGGTGTCTTTGATGACCGCTTTGACTTTGGGGCTGGATTGGGAACAGAGGACAACCGGGATGCTGAAAACAGGCGAGAAAGGGAAACGGCATCACGGCAAAGATACGGTGCCAGGCAACCGAGAAGTCGCCATGGTTCAAGACGACAAGCAGGGAGGCATGAGGGAGTTCCCACTTTAGAGGGGTGAGGAGTACAGTGTGACTCGTGGGACTTAAGTTAATAATGGCACATTTCAGCACTTTCATTTTTTCCCTCAATACATTTATCATAGCTGTATGTTCTCTTTTGTAGAATCATTCAGCAGCTAGTGAATGGAATAATTGCACCTACTGCAATGCCAAATATTGGTGTTGGACCCTGGTAAGTCTCTGGAACAGAGCTATATTATATAACCTGGTTATTTATAATCAGAAAACAAGTTCTCAGTAAGATGTCCTAGGTGTCTTCTAATGTCTAATTATTTTTTAAAGGGGTGTTCTTCATTCAAATCCTATGGATTATGCCTGGGGTGCTAATGGACTAGATGCAATTATAACTCAGGTATTTTTAAGAAACCTTTGAATGTTTTTAAACTGATTACTGTACTGTGTATTCAAAAAGAGTAGATTTAGATTTTTATCTTTCGGATTAAACGTTTTAGATGTTGTGTAAGAAAATAAGCAGTACGTGCATTAATATGCATACAACATATATTTTATTATTTTTCTTTTCTAATCTTTTTTTCTTTCATCTTTAGTTATTAAACCAATTTGAGAACACGGGACCCCCGCCTGCTGATAGGGATAAAATAAAAACTCTTCCTACAGTACAAATTACAGATCAGCATGTTGGTAAGTTAGAATGTAACAATCACCATTTGTCATGGTTTCCTTTTTTCCTTCTGATATCTTAGATAAACTGTATTATTTTCAAATTCAGACCGCAGTGTAATTTTCTTTACTACAGATGGTTGTATGCTGTTATTACATTGCAGTGTAATTTTCATGCCAACACCATTTTGCCAGAAACGCTGACTTCACCAGACTTCAGTTTTGAACTTTATGAGAATGTTTTATTTGAAGCGTCTTACCATGGACTTGAGTTAATATCTCAAGTGAGCTCAAAGGTATGATTTTATGAAAATAAAATTGCTGGTGACAGAAGATAACTCGAGCAGTGCACTTATTTGATAATTAATTAACCACAGGATAAGTCTTTAGTCTTATTGAAATAATCATCTTACAATTGGTGAAGAGCATCTTTTTCATATTCAGACATGTTTTGCAGCAGAAATGCCCCATTCTTATCTGCTGATTTTATAATTATCCAAGTTGCATCACTTCACATCAGGTTTTAGAGAGCTGGTTGTGCAACTGTCACTTTGCATAGCTAAAGGCAAGTCAGAGCAGCATCCAACCCTCTTAAATTTTTAGTGTTGGCTATTAAAAACTGTTTTTCTAAATAACATCGATAGCTCATAATGCAATTGGTATGCTATTGGTAATCCTTTCATCCAAAACCACTTTACAGATCGTATTTAGATCATGTTTGACAATTTTACATTTTTGACTTGTTCTGTCTTTCAGCTTCAGGACTGGAATGTCCAGTGTGTAAAGAAGATTACACTGTTGGAGAAAACGTGAGGCAGCTCCCATGCAATCACATGTTCCACAATGATTGCATAGTCCCCTGGCTGGAACAGGTATTAGAAATCATCTATCTAATGCTCTTCCCACTTAAATATTCACCATTTTCTCTCTGAAACTGTGTGGAAACATCCGCAATGACACTTCATCTTCTTCACCTTTTTTTTTTACCACTCTTTTTCTCCAGCACGACACTTGTCCAGTGTGCAGGAAAAGCTTGAGTGGACAGAACACAGCAACAAACCCTCCAGAACTATCAGGGATGAACTTTACCTCCTCCTCTTCCTCCTCCTCATCCTCTTCATCTTCCTCCACCCCTCAGTCCTCAAGTTCGACCAGCAATGAGAACTCCACTGATAACTCATAGAGAACCATTTGTCCTTATCATCCTATGAGCTGTTTATAGCTCCTAGGCTGCTGTACTTCAAAGCGTTGACCTCCAGTCTCTCCCTGCTGTAGGGTAGAGACCTGAGTGCATCTCGCCAGGAGCACTCAAGCCTGATTCAGGGGTAAGTGATATGTGAGGTCCATGTATTTCTGCCCGTCCTGTTGCTCCCACCTTCATCAGGAATCTGAACAAAGGAAGGGGCGGAGGCTTGGAGTGCAGCTTCTGTCAGGGAGGATGTGGAGAAGCACGGAAACTTCAAAAGGCTTGATCTGCCTGAATCACCTCATACAGGACGAGAACACAAAGGAATCCAAAGGTAGAAGAAGACTCGGGACAACAAGATTTTTTTTTTTTTTTTAAATCTCCAGACTCGTATGATTTCAAATGATCCACTTTTGCCAGTGAAGCAAAAAGAAATGGACAGTTATTCCTTTTTATAAGTAGCATTCATATCTCACAGATAGAATGACCCAAAGTGCACTGTAGTGCGCTGTTTAAGTGTGCACTTAAGTTTCTTCATGGTTTGCATGGATATTACATTTGATTCCTTTACTTCTCAAAACAAAATTACAATAGGTTATAAGATTATTTTATTGTCAAGACCCAGTTACAGTTTTACCACACAGGTACCATTGTTTGCACTTGAAATGATGCGTCAAATTGCAGTAATTTTGTGCTGTTTGGATAAGGATGTGTATAATCATTAGTAAATTACACACATAAGGATTTTTTTTTATTTTGTCCACAAGCCTAAAAGGTAGATCAGCTTCTCACATTAAACACTCAAGAGACATTTCAATGCATTTGTGCATTTTAACTTAAAGGTAAATTAAATATTTTCTAAAGTTGCCAGTTGAAAAACAATTGATTTGCAGTATGATCGTGTCCCAAAAAAAAAGAACTGATATGAAAATAAAGATTTTTGGGTGCTACCACTCAAAATTCATGTAAAGCATTCTCAGTGTGTGTATATATAATATTCTTTGGAGGTCTAATGAGCAACAGTAGTCATAAAATGGGTAAAATTGAGCTTGTTTCAGAACTGACAGTAACTACGAACAAATGTGTTTTAATTGTATATAAACAACCTTTGTGGCAAAGTGTTTTCTTTTGCTGCACTTAATGTGAGGTGCTGTGGTTAGACACTAGATTGGAGTACAGGAAGACAAGCAGGACATTTTCCAAAATGTCATTGGTACGGCAAATAAGTTGGCATTGAACAAAAAAAATTGTCACTTGTTTGTCCTAAAACCAAATAAATAAAATAGTAATATGGTCAGTATTTTTTGGCAAAATAGGTTACGTTATGAGATGTGCTGGTCAGTGTGACCCAGTCTGAATTATTTGTCCCTTTAATGACGTCCTGCAGGATCTCAGAACAACCAAGTATCAACCAGGGAACAATAACGTCATTAGGGAACACTGCTGGAAGTGATTTCAATGCATAATACGGTTTTGAGATTGTTTTGTACTTTCAAAGTAAGGCCTGGTCCAAAGGCATGCGGAGTCCATATTAAATCTTTCAACAGGGTACTTGCCTGTTAAATGTTATCAATAAGCCAATAAATTCTGCTTCCTTTTATTGTTTAGCCACATGGGTGTATTTCCTCTACATTGTACCTCTTTTCTCCTATGGGGTTTAGGTTCAAAGGCCTTTAATCTGAAGGGATTGTTATGGACAGGACATTGGTCTAACTAGAAGACCAATGGATACACTTGACTTATGGCTATGAGTTTGACTTTACAATGTGAAATTGCTGATTTATATTCAGTTTATTGCTACCTTTGTGGTTAACACTGCAAGTATTTGTGCTGTTGTACCTACGCATCTTTAAATATGGCAAGCTGATTAAAAAAAAAGGTTTCTGCAGATGTGTAGAGCTACCATTTTAGCTCTTTAAAAATGAATTTTGTAAGTAGGTACCTGGATTTAAAATTGATTTAGATTTTGTGCAGTTACACAAAATATCTTGTGACAAAGTAAAAAACTTTTCAGTTGGTTAGGAGCATGCTTAGTCTTTTCAGAAACATCAGCGTGGCACATCTGGATTTGGGGATTTCCTAACATACTTTCTCATACATTTACTCAGACTTGTTGGAGCTGATAGGGACTATCTGGGTAATAAACTGAAATAAATTCCACTGAATTTTAACAGGATTAAAGTCTGGCCACAGATGGACTTTCAAGTTGTCTTTTTACAAACTCAAGCTGTGATCCATATGTTCACTGGTCACAGTTTTCTGAAATGGTGAGCTGAGGGAAATCATCCCACCCCCGCTGAATGAATTTCTTCTTGCCCAGTGGATTACCTGGTTAAGAAATTATTTTTCTGTTTTTGTCTCAGTTTCCTGAAGATGAAACCTTGACTCCAGCACCCAGCACATTAGAATTTAGCCAAGGAGATGATACCCTATAATTCAGTCTTTGAATACTGCAGACATATCCTTAGTCTTTTGGCAGTTTTTTCTCTAACATACACTATATTTACATGGCTGACATGCATGTTTACGGAAGAGGATTAGGGCCACATAGGAAAATTTAAGTGAGTTCTGACTTTAAACTCAGAGCTCAAAAATGTCTTCACATGTGGCCCTAATCCTCTTCCACAGGTGTTAGTCCTGTTAAAATGCAATACAAAATGTATTTCTCTCTAAATGAAACGTGCTGCTAAACAGTGACATAATGATTATTTTAAAAAGTATGTAATGAAGACCTTTTTTGAGACCTTAATATCCTTCAAAAATGTAACTTCCTGAATCCCTAATTATCCGTGGATATGACAAAAATTATCACGTTGACGATTGTTTTCTTGTTTTTCATTAAATATATTAAACTGAGTCTATATTTTGCCAAACTACATAAGAATATCATCATTAAACAAGTTTAAATGGCTTCAAGTGAAGAGCGATGCAGCTCATTTGACGTGACCACGCCTCTGAAGCATACGTCATGTGTACGTGATGATCAGGGCGTGTGCGTGAGGTGCAACTAGAGGACGACCAACTACATCGGCTCCACTGAGAAACAGTCAGCTCCTACATCTCGCTGGAAGTTCACAAGGAAAGGAGGAAGAAGACTCAGCCCGCCGTAGTTAACACTGTGTTTTATTCGACGATTTAATATTTACTAAATCATCAACCATGAAGTTACTGTGGGCTGTCAGTGCCCTTCTGCTGAGCTGTTGGCAAGCTAGTGCGTCCACAGGTAAGAATTGTGTGTCAGCCATGTTGGTTGAAGATGTAGACTTTGCCCTTACTGCGAACATTAACAATGTTCATTTCCCTTCCTGCGTTGTTAGCGTAACGACAGTTATGTCTTTCGATGTTTAATACCTTTTTACAGCTGCCATATTTAAAACACCGTATCCAGCGTTGGTAACAGCGGTCACATTAACGCTAGCGGTATTAGGCGTAGTGTTGCTAGCGACACATTTAGCTACTTTGCAGTCGCAAAATCCTTTCCGATGAGTAACCGGCCGTTTCGTGACCAAACGACATTAACGTTGAATTCATTATTTTTAATGTTCTTCGTCTGTCTCTGTTGTACGGAAAGGGATTTTGATGGTGAACGTTAACGAATGTAATCGGTCACGTGAGCTCTAACGTAAATTTAAAACATATGACTATCCAGTAACGTTTGCTGTTGTATTAGTGTCAACTGTACGTTACTCGCGGTTGTTTAACGTTACAAAGGGTTGCTATCCATTAGTAATTAACGTTTGGTTAACTATCGTTTTCCAAAAAACACCCGAGGAGTAAAATAATTTTAGTCCTTTTGGTAAGTCTTTAATCACAGCCTTTTAGGAACCGGACCCCCGGCTTGTAATATTACAAATGACAGCCTCCCCTTCTTAGTTGGTGGCCTGTCCTGATTAAACGGTCATCAGCAATGTTGTCTTCGATTCAGTGAGCCAGCAGGCCCAATCCACGTGATACGTATCAGATATCACAATACAGTATTTTGAGATTTCTGTCATATCCTGAACCCGGTGTTATTGGTGGTCACTAAACGACCTGCCACTTAGCCCATCTGCTTCATCAGTTTGTCGACCTGGGTCGCCATTGACTAACGTTACTCGATAAAGAGCTATCCTACGTTTTATTCTTGCATCGCTCTTTGTTGCTTAGTTACAGCGATCATAATTACTTATCTGTTGGTAACGTTGCCGACAGCTATAATGGCAAATAACAGAAATAAGGACACTCATTTCTTTAGTGTACAATCGCTGGTAAGAACTTACATGCCCCTATAGGAATTAGAGATATTCATAGAGATACTTGAATTGTTTATTTTGTCTGTTAGCAATACAAATGGCAGCAGTGTTTTAGTTCAGTTATTGCCTTAACTGTCTAAAAATGATCACCTGGATGAGCTTGTAAGTCTTAAGATATAATTATAGTCCACACGTTATACAGAATTTACATATATGAGGGACCGATTCAGTTGTCATTGTACTCTGTCATGTGTGTTTTCATGACATTAATACCTATTACTTATTCAAAATGAAATAATATTGAAATTGCTTTGAATAGCTTTTTTTGCTATTTAGTTTTAACACCAAAAGAGTTACTAACAGTCATTTGAGTACACTAAAAATACCCAGACTGAGTCATTTCCCCCTCAATATTTCATCATCCCAAGGCAGTTAAGAGAGATGGCTGAGTGCATGCTCTGACATAATATGTTGTAAAACCATCTACGACCTAAGTCAAATGCACCCATTATTTGGCATGGTTTCCTAAAGCATGGGCTAAACAGGGTCACTTTCACTTTGCAGAGAGTTGGCACCAGCAACCAGACTGTTTATGAATGTTATGCACATGTGCATGTTAGTCACACACATACAGGGAGCCCTCATGCCACTCGATGTTTCCTGCTTTGGTAATGACAGCTCTGGAGTAGACCAGGAGTAAAATTAGATTTCCCTAGAGTTTCTGCTTCTTCTCGAGCTTAAATTTTGCATGGAAAGTGGGTTACAAGGCAGACAGGTGGGTAAGGCTACTTTCTGTGACAGGAAAAGCCAGTTTTTTTTCACACATGTTAAGTACTTGATGTTTAGTCCCAGTAATTTGGTAAGTGGTGTTGAATATGGACTCATTTTGTTATTGACCACCATTTTGAGATCCCAGCTGCTTAACCTGCTCTCACTTAAATGATCATTTCATGATAAAAGCCTGCAGTCTAAGCAGTAGCACCGACAGTGACAGGGTTTGTTTTTTTTTCGATGTGGGAGTTGACATCCTTCTTTATAATGGTGACAAATCTGTGCTGGTCCACCACAGCTGAATGATAACATAGGACATAGTGGGGTACTTGATTAGTGCACTCCACATAAACGGTCAAAAAGACTCGAAAGATCAGGCCACATCCAATGGATTAATGTGGGCTGAAAGTGACAAGTATTTGCCCCCTCATCAGAAGTTGTTTATTTCCAAACAGTACCCTTGACCAGATAATACAAGGCTGAAATAAAAGCTTGAAATGGCCTCTTTAAGTAATGTGTCTGTTTCCATGCGTGTCACGGCTTTCATCATGTTGGAACCATTAGCATCCATCTTCTACTGGAAAGGACGCTCATTGTACTACCTTTTCCTGTTCAGCATGAAAATGTCAATGTACTTTGTTAAGCGAGTGTTGAAAGTGGCCTGAGGGTGACATGTTTTAGTTTTTGTTATACTCTTTGTCTTTTGAAAAGGCAGCATAAATTCCAGTGTGAGTTGTTAATTTTCAACCAGCTGGTTGAACGAAAAACAAACTTTCTGTGAAGATAAAGCATGTATCCCCATAGTTTGGGTTTATTTGCGCCTCTGCATTTTTGTGCCTAACAAACCACATGCTCTCACTGTACCACATCAAATATTGAATCCTTTTTTTAATCTCCTTTTTTTCCTGTATGGTAAAATGATAGATTTCCAGGCTTTTTTGTGCACTGTTCAGGCCATTTAGCTTGTTGTTGACCATGCAAACATAGAATATCAACTATGGAATTTGTTCTCTGAAAGGTCTCTAAACACATGGAGCTGGTTCTCATGTTGTAGAGCAGAGGGCTATAGGCAGTAAATAACAGTGTCAAGATGCATGTGTCTTACATCTAATCACAGTTGGGACTTGGGTCTAGACTATATTTAATTTTGAACTTTCATACAGCATGTGCTACAAAGGTGACCTTTGGTAATGGTGGGGACGCCACTGAGCTAGAAACGTCACATGATATGCACGTGGAAACTGAGGCTCTTGCTGAGAAGTTTACAAGTCTGCCTGTTTTGTTTTGTCTTTAATTGATATCTGCTGTCAGTTTTGATTGGAAGTGTTTTGAAAATTGATCTTCTCCAACACAAAGTTAAATATGTCTTCATGAAGGGAATGTAGAAAAAGGGTGTGCATGTTTTTTTTGGTGATTTAAAAAAAACAGAAATCCAAGTTTACAGTTTGATCTTGAGGATGAATTTTCATTTCTTCTGTTTTACTTATTGGTACACTGGGCCCAGCCCTGGTTTTGTTCTGCTTTGTGTTAGTCTAGGATTTTTCTAAGAGGAAGGGTGCAAGCTCGCTGTGCTTTGGCCAGTAGTGTGAGAATGTTATTCTTGCCTGGATCCACCTAAGTTTATAAACCCCTGACCACCACTGAGTGGCCAAACAAATCCACCATGCCCGCTATGAATGTGGAGAGCTGCAATACTGGGAAGGAAACAAATATCTAAAAAAGTAAATCCATCAGAAAGTGGTTTGTGAGCATTAAAGTGCAGCCAGTAATAAGTTTCCTGACAAAGCCACCCATACACACACTAGGATTTGACAGCCTAATAAAAGTCACCTGCACTTCAGAGGCTATTCTGTTCATCTAGCAATATGTTTGTAAAAATATTTCAGTTTCAGTTTTCACATGTATTCCTTTCTAATTCAGTTTGATACAGTCAGTGACCCAACTGCTAAAAACAAGTGCTTTTAGTGTTATTCCCATGTGAATGCATCGATGGCAGATGCTCAGTGCGGATTGACTGTGTTGACTTCCGCGTACATTGAGGTCATGTGCATAGTCTGCATCAAATCATTGGCAGAACGTTCTGAAAAATAGGCTATGTGTTAGCCTACTTTAACATCCTAACCACTGTTGGGTGACACCAGGCACAGCAGAGAAAAGGCACCAGCCCAAAATGCTTGGTGCATATCCTTAGGCTTTCATGGATTTTTAATTTAATTTTATTATGTGAGATGTTTTTCATTTCAGCCTCATCTGCTTTTCTCTTCATGTTCTTTTTCCATTCATTGCACATTGTTTTGATTTCATGGGAATGCTATTGGATGCTTTTAATGTTTTTGTTGTTTTTGTTTTGTTTTTTTGCTGTAACTGCCTTTAGGGATGTCTCGATCAAGCTTTTTTTGCCAACAGTCCCAACATTTATTATTGTGTAATTGCTATTGCTAGGCTTTTAAAGCCTTTAAATGGAACAAACACCCATTTAAAGGCACTTCATTTGGTAAATCAAATTGACATGAAAGTCCACTGAAACAGATTCAGCCGTTCACAGAGAGGATCACCCAAACCTATTAGTAGTATACTGTCATTGATATAAATGGAGCGTTACACCTCCAAGTGTCACAACAGAGTACAACAGAAATTACAGCCTCCAAAACGACTATAACATTGAGTCAACACCTGTCTAAAACAGTTTGAACAAAAACGAAACATTCTAATCTTCATGAAGATTCATTGCAAGGCTGCTGTATTAGAGTAAAATGGTTTTAGCTTGATGTACATAACAAATTGGAAACTAAGTGTATGGCTTGATGCTGCACTTTCAGATCAGCTCGTGTCATCCCTAATTGACTTTTATGTTGCATTTCTTATTTTCGTCTTAATGGGTCAGAGTACCAGGAATGATCCAAACATTTGGGTGAAAATGTTGCTCTGATCTATGCCTTTTCTATGTGCTTACTTTCATATTTTCATTTCATTTGTGTTTTATTAACTTTGTTTCTTTTTCTTTCTTTTTCCTATTTGCTTGTCTTTCTTCCATCACTGCCTTTTATCACCAATCCATGAAATCACCTGGCTTGCTTTAAACCCACCACCATTCAAAATTTCTTAAAATCTCTGTTTGCTGGGCTGACTGTAAACGGTGCTCAGCGGGCTTTACCAAGTCTCCCCTGTCTCAGATGAAGCTGATCAGTGACAGCGCAGAGCTGCACTGTGAGGTGATAGGAAACCCCATCCCTGAGGTGCAGTGGTGGTTTGTAGAGGGTGAAGAGCCCAACGAGACCCTCACTCAGCTCTTTGACGGGGCACGGGATGACCGTGTGCAAATAAATGCCACATATATAGCACATGCCACTAGCACCATTCACCTCACTGGCCTCACCCTCGACGACTCAGGCACATATGAGTGCCGCGCTTCCAACGACCCCGACCGCAATGAACTGAAGAAGACGCCAAAAATCAAGTGGATCCGCTCGCAGGCAAACATTATTGTGATCGAAAGTGAGTGGCAGAGGAAGCATGAGGAGAAATAGCTTGGCTGTTCTCTCCTCATTAGTGAAGTCCTGGACATTCAGCTCCTGTTACGCTCAACTCCCATGTTTCCCGGTCCAATACCCCCTCCATCCTGCCTCACCTAGAAAACACGCTCCCTCTCCTCTCCCCGAAAGCCCCAACGTTGTCCTGTAGTAAAATACAAACCTGGTCATAAAGCGTGGCTGGGCAGCTCCCTAATCCTGTATTACCTGACACACAACATGTCCTCAATCTGATGCCTTTTTTTCCCCTGTTTCAAGGCTTAGGTACCATCATGATTTCTAGCACATAATACTGGTCATAAGGTTGGAAATTTGCAAATGGCTTTTGCAGGAAAATTATTGTATATGAACAAAATATGAATATTATAATTTAGAGAGACAAAAAAAGGGGTGTCAGATTACTTGATTAGCATTGCTTCTTGGTAGATATTTATTTTCCTAGCATTTTCCTTAATTGATACTAACATTGACAATGCCCCTCTTGTTTATGCTTGTAGAGCATTCCTGTGACTTATAGCCTACTGAACTGTAGGCACAGAAGATGGCAACTAATTATTAAAAATGGATTCTCAGCCATCAGGCATCTTTCTGCCTTGTGGTCCAGTATTATTTTTAGTCACTTTGGAAGAATTGGTCAGTTTCTTCACCCGATTGAAGCAAAAATACTTCATTATTACATTTTATCATGTGATTGGCAGTGATCATCCTCCTCTTGTTGCTTCTTCTGCATGTATTTATGAAAAGAGCTTTTCCCCATGTCCTTGTTGTAGACTACTGTATCTACTAGATTTCCAGTACAACTCCTATTCTCCCCTCCATTCTGCTGTTGGTGGGACAGATCTCCCCATCTTGGGGAGCTCTTTCCACCTTTCTTGGAAAGTTCTGTGCGTCTGTTCAGAACTTGTACTTGTGTCGCACTGTTGTCTTGGTTTAATTTGTGAGAACGGATTTGTTTACCTTCTCAAACTTGGTAAGTTGAAGGAAAATGCAGGGACTTCTTTGATTTCCGCTTGACCTCACTCACTCAACAGTTGTCTCAACAAAAAATTACATATTGTATCCCAATCCATATTCACACCGTGGCGACAGTAAGAAGAATAACAATTCAGTGCTCTGATCTCATAGTTGACCTCTTCCACCCTTCCTACCTTTTTATTTATTTGCTCATCAGTGAGTGTGAGCATAATGCATAGGGCTATCATGTACATGGTATGCCCTCTGACATTTTCATTTCTGTAAAGACAACTGTTGAGTGTCAAGAGACAAAATGTAAATTAAACTAGAGCTTAAAAAATGATGCACCCAGTGATAATGATACATTTCAAGGCAATACCTTCAGGTCAGTAATGAGGTTTAAGGGTATTAAGACAGTTACTCTGCCCTAAAAAAGAACAGACATGTTGTAATGCTTTTCATTCTATGTGTTTTTAGGCAGATTATTTTACTCCAAAAACAACATTGCCATAAAACCCTCACAGTGCATATTGAAAAAGCTTTTTCACGGAAATTAAATATTTCTGTGGCATTTTTTGTACTAGTGCAGTCCCCGTTCAAAACGTGCCTGTTCGGAACGGGCCAATTGTTTGGCCTCCGGTATTGCTGCTTGCAGCTTTCTCGAGAACTGCTCATCCAAACAACTTCACACTTGACACTGCACTTCCTTGGGTCCTCAACAATACACCCACCAAGTGTGAAGATTGGATGAACGGTTGTCGAGATAATTGAAGGACAGACAGACAGTTATAGTTAGATGGTAAAACAGATGTCTGAAATTCAGATACAGGTTATAACTCAATTTTGACCAAATATGTAGTTACTGCGTTTTGCCTTTCGTAGGGCAGCATGGATGTCTAAACCTGCTGAAATTTTACATTTTAGAAAAAGGAGGATTTTAATTTATTTTTCCCTTTCTGTTTATCTTAAGGCCCAAAGATCATTACCGAACCTTCTGAGGTCACCAACCAGACCTCTGCAGTCCTCAGCTGCAACTTAACAGAGTCCAGCCTTCCCATCAAGAGCTCCCACTGGTTGCACGATGGAAAACTCGTTGACGATTCCACGGCCACTGATGCTTCTCCATTCACGTTCCTCCGGTAAGTAGCTGCATCCACCCAAGTGTGCCATATGGGTGAATCCGCCCTGCAGTTACTAAGGCACAATAAAGGTGCGCATCCTCTGACAGTAATATGAATGTCTTTTATCATGAACCTGGTCGTGTTTATATGCTGTTTGCCACCAACCTGTAAAGCAGAAGAATTCCTTTTTTTCTGAGAGGCCTGTTTATGTTTTGCAATTTATACAAGAACATGACAAGCCGGTTGGCTTTAATAATTTAAGATGTCCTGTGGGCTGAAAGACAGAGGATCATTGATATAAGAAGACATTTAATGATTTCTCAGCCTGAAAGAGAGCTGCTGGCCTTGCATGTCTTGCCTTTATTTCTTCCCTTCTTACTTCTGATTCTTTTCTGGCTCTTACTGCTGTCAGTAGCCCTCTTTATTCTCTAATGTTCTCTCCCTCGCACTTTGCCTTTTGCTTGTCTGTCGTCCCTCCCCCTCTCACTGTCCTCCCTTCCTCCCTGGCTGCCTCCATTAGCAGCAGAGCTAGGGGCGCCATTCAGGCATTCGCTGCTCTTGATTAGCAGAGAGATGGACCGTGCAGTCGCGCAGCTTTGCCGGTAGTCTTGGCAGCAGGGATAAGCGCCCCTAGCCAGCGTGCTCACTTGCCCTGACCTTAATTCCCCATTAGAGAGAGCAGGCAGGACTGTACGGGACAGCAGCACCAAACAAAAGTGGATTGTGATTACGAGGGGAAATTTGAAATATTTGTTGCATGGACAAGAAGCTTTATTTTTACCCCCGGCCCTTGAGCATAAACAGGGTTCTATTGTAAATTTTCTACGTCGCTAAGTGGAAAACTAATCACTGTCGTTAATGTGGCTGCAGCAGAATTGGTTAGAAGTCACCACCTGCTATATGCTAAGACACTAGGTCTGCAGAGCAAAATACACCTGTTTTCTATTACTGAGGAGTGTTGTAAGAAGTTCTCAATCTTTTTCTTTCCATAGTTTGGACAAGATCACGCACAGTTCTGGTGGGAAGTATGAATGTGTGTTCCTGACCGATCTAGAGTTGAAGCAGACAATTGAAGTCAAAAGTAAGTTGATGAATGAATACCACAGCTCAAAGTTGCTTTCATTTGTCATTTCAAAGTTCATGTACATGTTTACAGTGGAGTTTTAATTAACTTTGTTGCAAATGTTAGGTTTTGTTATAGTTGCAGATTAAGTAGCCTGTATATAAAGTATAAACTTCACATTCAGTAAGTACTGATAATATTTTAGGCGATGCTTTGGCTGTCCTGGTGATCTAGTCCATGAATTGAGTGTGGCCACTTGTTCACAACATCAAGGATTATATATTTGTAAACTATTGATAGTGCCCTATTGATCTACTTGGAATACATCTCATTTATTGTATGCCTGAAGCTGTGGTAATGAGCAAGCTATTACTGACAAACTGGAAGGAAACCAGTTTGCACAAAAATATGTTTTAAAAAAATGTGGTTAGTATAGAGACATACATAATTGAACACCTGTAATATTGGAGTTTTACTGTAAGATACTTGATGGATGCAAGCCATGATCTCGCATGATGTTTTTTTTCTCTCTGTGCTGTTGTGCAATTTGCCATTAAGGAAAATGATTCTGTGCCAAAGAGAACTGAAAACTGTGTCACCTGCACATGGTGACAGTTTGATAATGAATTTAGATTAAAGTTCAACATCATAGGAATGTTAAAACTGAAAAAAAAACATGGGAATTGATCATGGAAATAAAACAAATGTATTATTATGAAGGTAGCTTTGGGAACATTCTAATCGGTTCTTTGTTTCGAATTCTTATGTGAAGGTGCTTCTTGCTCCAGGATAAATGAATATGGGCAGTTCGTTTATTTAATTCACAAACTTTCAATTTGAATATGTGCTTCTCTTCCTGCTGTAGCACTTCCCCATGTTGCTGCCTACAAGCACTCTGAGCATGGCAATGAGAAGGACAAAGGTGTGATGGTATGTGTGAGCCATGGCTACCCACTGCCCACTGACTGGACCTGGTTCAAAGAGGAAGATGGCACCCAAGTGGTATGCTTCTCTCAAGCTTGTCATTTTGATTATCTTCAATTTATTCATATGTTTTTTGATCTACAGTTGTAAACCAGAGGACATGGATCAAAACATTTCAGTCACCTTTTTAATATTGTGATGGTTTATAAGTTGCAAATAATGTATGTCCTGTACTTCAGTTCTGTCTTGCTTTTTGCGTTACTAACTTGGTGCTTAAACATAACCCTCAGCCCATCATCAACGGCACTACAGACAAATATGAGATCAAGAGCACCCCCAACAAGACCACTCTGACCATTAATGACCTGAGCATCGAAAGCGACATCGGAGATTACATCTGCTCTGGGACCAACGAACTTGGCACAGTCAGCGACAAGATCCACCTGCGTGTCCGCAGTCGCTTGGCTGCTTTGTGGCCCTTCCTTGGCATTGTGGCCGAGGTCATCATCCTGGTGACAATCATCTTCATCTACGAGAAGAGGAGACGGCCTGATGAGGTCAACGACGGTATGTACGCCACGCTACCCCCACCGCTACATATGAAGTTCAAGTTTATTTGTCACATATAATCATACAGGGTATAATCATAGTGAAATATATGACCGTTAGCTCCTTCAATTGTGCAATAAAAAATAAGTGTAAAATAGAATAGGAATAAAGAATAGAAATAAGTAATAAATATTAATGTTAACTATAATAGTAACTCTGAATAGTGTATATAAGTAAAAATAGTCTTAGGCAGTGTCCTCATTTAGGATCCTAGTGGCCTGAGGGTAGAATCTCTTCCTGAGCCTCTCAGTGCTGGCCTGGTGTATCCGGTATCTTCTTCTCGACCACAGCAGGGAGAAAACGAACACCAGGTAGTCGCTGATGGCCGTGGCGATGCCCTCGTGGATGGAGTGCGGCGTAGCCTCTCAGGTCAGGCGGTCGTGTTCAGACAGACAGTAGCACTGTGTGATAAAACGCTGCCTTCTCATTCATTTCAATGAGACTGCTGTGTTGACACAGTGTTGAAGGGTTCAGGCAAAATAAGCAAATAATTGGCAAATAAGTTGTATTTGCCAGTCAAATACGTGCAAGGTCACATTCCTTTTGTAGGACTGTGCGTGAATAGGTTAATTCTACTGTTTTACCCTGCAAACAGCAGTAAAATCTTGTCCCATAGTACTATAAAATACTACAGATGTCACGACTGGGCCTCGTAGATCGTATTTAATCTTTTCACCGATACCTGAAGCTACACGCCGCCATCAGTGCTGTCCTTTTACTAACGCAGTGCTGTTTTCAGTCTGCACAGCCACTTGGAGCTGAGAATTTTATTTGTCAGTTGGCCACAATGGTTGTTCCATTTAGCTATTTTATTAATTTAATAGGAGAAAAATAGCATCACATCAAGAATAGTTGGCTACCAAAGTAGCTATGAAAATATCCACCAGAAATGAAATGTATTGACATTTTGAAGGTAAATATGGCCATTTCCCAACCTGCACTCAACTTTTCCGTCTTCTGTCGTAATGTGTGGCTAAAAGAACGTAATGAAGCCTCTTTGAAGTCATTCAACTTTTAACAGGACAAAAACACATCGACCCGAAGGCCTTTTTTGCTGAACCTGAGTTCAGAAGCTTTAGTGCCCCCAGCGACAAGTTGGAGACTATTAAGGCAAAGCATTGCTCTTTAGGTTGAGATGTACCAACTGCAGTTGCATGCATTCAATATGAACCCTTATTGTCTTTGGTTTTTCTATTATTTACATTTTTAAAATGAAGATCAGGCGTTTATTTGTGTAAACAATCTGTGATAGAAACTATTATTTTTATTATTTACATTTTTACTTCTCTGTTCGCTGCTGATTTTGCATTTTGGTAAGTGGACAAAACTGCATGTCAGACTGAAGTGGTTGAGCTGAGATGACCGCGTGGATAAAAGCTATGGGAGTCTGAATGAAATGCTTTCATAGTCACCACTTCTAAGAGGAATGCGCTCAAAGATTTGGTCACTCTTTCACTGGCCCTGCAATCAGAGCAAGCTTAAAGTATTTTCTTTCCACTTCATGTATTGGTCCTTTAAAAAAAAAAAATCCTGTGTTTGAGCCAATGAAAGAGTCAAATGAGACACGTAAGCTAGTGTAATGGTTTGACATGAAATTGGATAGGTTGAAAAAGTGAGAGGTTTCAGCATTCTGTCTGCATGCCTTCTGCATCTTGTACTTTATGCATGATAAATGATAGACACAACCCTCTTCTCAAGACCAGTACATCATTTACATTTGTCTCATTCACCAGAGATGAGCCTACTCTTGCCGTACCTTGTGAATACGTGCACCTGCTCTGGTGTGAATACATTGCCAGGTTGTGTGTTAGCTCTGCCAGTTTTAAGATGTTTACTGTTTTTTTACCTTAATAAGCCACTGCAGTGTTCCTTTGGTGTCCTTTTTGCTTGTATTGCATGAGCCTCTGTGATGCTAAGGGTGACTCTCTGGACAAAAATGTTCATGAAGGGCAATGTTGAAATCTTATGACAGATTTACAGAGACGTACAGTCGTTTATTAAGTAACAGACAAACATCGTGTGTGGAATAGCTCGATAAATGATTTACTAAGGATTTTTGTTGTGTCATTCATTGTCAGAAATTAAACAGGCGGGCATGCTTCAGTTCATGTTTAGTTGGATTTGATCATTAACCTCATTGGAATCATGTTGCAGAGGATGTCATGTTCTAACATTTTCTACCGTCATCTGTAGGGGGAGGGGGGGTGGCATGTGTTATTCACACCAATCGCAGACATGTAACCTGCTATCAGCTGACTCTTGTTTTTGTTTGCCTTCCTTCATTGATCGTTCACCGCCGTCCAGATGACGACTCAGGAGCCGCTCCTCTGTGAGTACAGTCAGCACCTTGATTGTCACTAAATGTTTTGTCTTTATTTTACAGAACTCATGTTTGCTCTATTGTGTGTTTTTCAGGAAGAGCAACTCTAATGCAAATCACAAAGACAAGAATGTGAGGCAAAGGAACTCCAACTAGAAGCTGAAAGAGGTGAGTAAAACTATGAAATTTTATTGGTGTGTCTGCACATTTAATACCACCCTTAAATAAAAGAAACATTATATAACAATCTAAATATAATACAGAGGTTCTGAAACAAATGCAGTTCTTCACTCATGCAACTTTTTTTCCTTCCTAGATGGACGTCCAGATGGCAGTTCAGGATTCAGCTGTTGTGTTGCACATTATACTGTGCACCCTGCAATTTTAAGTACCTTTTTTGTGCTTGGGTGTTAATGTTTTAAGAAGCTGACTGATTTCCTCTTGTTTCGTTTTCTTCTTCTATTCTTCTCCACATTGTGCAGCCAGAGAAACATAGTGTGAAATAATTTCTGCTTGAGGCTGCGGGGCGAATATTGCATGAGTTTAACAATGCTGTTCTAGCAAAGTGTGTGTTCGTTGTAAAATCATTAGACAGTTCATGTGAGGAATGCTTAGTTTGTGGTTATTTTCTGTTGATGCTGATGCTTCCGACACTGACCTCACATTTGTCAGTCTTTTGCTTTTTATATTGTCTGATCTGGAATGGTTACTTTATAAAGCAGCACAAGTTGTGCTCAGAGGATCTGAAACATTTTTGATCCTGATAAGTCACTGCCATTCTTACAGCAACGGCTGGAGATTTCATGTTTGATCTGTCCCTACACTATTACAAACCTACTTTAGCAGAGTTTTATACTTTGCCTTAACAAGCACCATTTCTCTTTTGTCGTTTTGCATTTTGTTTTAATTTTAAATGTGACACTTTAAATTAAATGCAGAAATGACTAAGACTCAATGTCTGCTAGGTTTTGTTGCCGCAAGAAATTACATTTCTTTTTAGTAGGAAAGCTTTTGTCCCTTAAAATCATGCTTTCATTTCCTGTTTTCCTCTTCGCATTTTTTCAGTTGGGAGATTTAGTCACCAATGTTTTTGTTGCCGATGTCACATCCACATAAAATATATTAAGGACCAAGTGCAAGAGACGTAACATCTGTTGCTTCTGTTGAACGCAACTTTAATACCACACACTGATGTTTAATCTAGTACAGCAGATAAACGTTTAATATGATGATTTTCTTTCTCACGCAACGTGACCTGAGATAAAACATTTGTGTGCGATTGTTGCACCGTCGTCTCCGTTCCCCAGACTGTGTAGATGATTCAGAAGCCATATGTTCCATTTAACCTGAGTAGTGTTGTGATTGGATGTTACCATTTCAGAGTTACACAAATAAAGACCTAGCCAGAGTTGTGTAAACTGTTGTACCTTCCAAGTACATGGAACACCATCTGTTGTACAACTTGCACAAACTGAATAAAGGTATTGGATTTTACAAGTCTGTTTACTTGCTCAACTTTTACTCCAATGATCAACGGGGGGCTTAGAATAGCAGGTCAAGAAGCACAGTGTGCAATAAAGCCCAAATAGCTGCACAGAAGATCATCATTATTTGTTTTAAGGATTTACTGTCCTAGACTTTGTGAGATGGACATCAGAGTGCCTGTTACCTTTTAGTCTAGCTGATGATGATGGAGAATCTGAGCCTGAGAGTATTCATAGCTTTATTTCCATAGACTATGGCATACCTGAACAAATGTTTAAAGGCATAACGAATAGGATTTTCCTAAAAAACAATATATAGACTCATACAAAAATAATCCCTCTCAATTGTCACTTATGACTCACTAGAAGTGTGTGGCGGTGTCTGTATCTGCAAAGACCCTGCTCTCTGCCTGTATTTTCTTATTTTGCTGTGCTCGGGACGTTTCTGGGCATCAACCTTTGGGCAGCGGTGTGTAGCCCCCAGCCAATGACAGTGCCCAGGGTGTAAGGTGCGGGACTCTGTAAAAACGCAGCGACCAATTGCCAGATTGTAAGCACGTGGGGCCACCAGAAGCGCGTGCACTTTGAGCCGGGGAGCTTTGAATGTTGCGTTTACAAACAACAACCGACGAATCCTACTCGTGCCTTTTTAAAGTGATTCATAAGGAAAAAAAGTAGTAAGAGTTAAAGACCATCATTATTAAACCTGCAGAGCAAACCTCACGGAAAGCTTTAGCTTGGAGAATGTTAAGAACTCCACTGCAGCTGCATGTGTATTGACCTTAAACACAGTCCAACGGGGAAATTGTAGGCCTACACAAAAAACAATCTAGTTTTTAAACTGGAAATTCATCGTAAAGCGTCTTTAAATGTTCTACCAGAATGGGCCCAAAACCATCCTTTGTTATTGACACGACCTTTAACAAACTCCTGTTTCAGGCAAAGACTCCATAAAAGCTAATAAAAAGCAAAACCTTTTTATCAGTAGAACTGTGAATATGTCTGCTTATCTTGTGTGCTCCCTTACAGTAAAAAGGAGATTTATGCATTAAAATTAGATTTATCTTGCTTTTTGAAACCCTAAATGATCGCCCTATTGGAAAGTATTAAAGCCCAATGAGAATCTGCAGCATTCAGAGTTTTTGAAAATATAAGTTTTCCAACACATGACTATAAATTATGGTCAACATTTTAATGAGGACAACAGTGAATGCATTTTTTGAGGACCTGATAAGCAGCTAGTGGGACCAGCACAGTCTACTAATGTTATCTCCAATTTAAGGCTGCTCAGAAAGCTTGAGAGGGTGCAATGTGTGTATTTTACCACAAGGTGGAGCCATTTAACCAAGAATGGAGGCCCCCCCCCTCCCACCATATTGGCAGATTTTCAACCTAAAGCAACAGGCAGACGCTGTTGATACAGCCTCTCAGTCCAGTAAAGAAAGATCTGGTTTTAGAATCACTATGGATCACCTGACTGTGGCAGCAGAGGTTACCGGCTGACCTGAGATCAACCAGGGATCACAAAACAAGAAGAACTTGGTGGTTTCTTGTGACCTTCATCTGTCACCTTTTGTCCTGCTGTTCCTTGTTCCCATCAGGTGAGTTTATTTATGTATTTAATAATATATTTGTGTTTATTTATTAGCTAAACAGAGTTTTCTTTCTGATGACACTGTCAGGTTATTGGGCGTGTCCTGGTTTGACCAAATAGCTTTGTTTTGTTTTTTTTTAAATATAAGCTACCTGTAGGTGGTTGCAACCCAGGGGTAATGCTGTCGTCTCTTTCTTCTCCCTCACACACACACACACACACACACACACACACACACACACACACAAAATAACAGGAGCCAGGTTGCAGCCATAGCAACGCCACCGGTGCGCTGTTATCCTTAAAGTGGTGTGGATGGAAAGCAGAGGGCTGTTGCTGCTTTGAACTCCTTCCTCCGCCGCCGCCGCCCAGTCTCGCCAGGTTCAAGGTACGGGAGCGTCTGTCTTTGTCTGCCTGTGATGGACGAGGCGGAGGACGGCGAGGAGGAGCCCAAATTCCAGCAGCCTCCCCGACCTCCTCAAGTAGCCAGCTTGGCCGGATGCGAGGATCATGGGAGCAGCGGAGGAGCCAAGATGAAGAAATTTACGCCAGGAGGCGGAGCCGCGTCCATTGCGCGCAAAAACTCCAACAACAATGAGCTGTGGCTCCTGCAAAGCGAGGACTCCGCACCTGTCAGTGCCAGCGGCAGCACAGCCTCTGCTCTGTTGTGCCAGAGGGATGCTGCCGGCGGCTCAGAGCCAGAGCACAGGAGCGGAGGGGACACAGTCTCAGAGGCAGGCGCGTTAGGAGAGGGAGCCATCGGTATGATATGCAACAAAAACGGAGACTGTAGAAGGGACCCGACCAGTTCAGGGAGTCTCTCCTCTCTCATCTCAAGGCAGGAGAAGCAGACAGATGGAGTAGCAGCAGCTGAGGACGGGAAGGGGCAGGCTGCAATCATGGACGGCTCCATCACTTCAGCGGGGTCCCTGACACAGGGGCCCGGGGCCGAGGTCAAGACCGGGGCAGCGATGGAGAAAAAGGACTCCAGAGTTTCCTTCTCCAATGCCCCAGCTAGTAAAGGACAGACTCCGAGTCAACAGTCGAGAAACTCTGTCACGTTTTCCAAAGCCGAGGATGGCTCTCAGATAGTGCCGGATGATGGAGACTCCAGGGGGAATCAGACATACATGCAGCGGCAGTTTAGTTCCATGCTTCAGCCCGGAGTTAACAAATTCTCCCTGCGCATGTTTGGGAGCCAGAAGGCGGTGGAGAAGGAACAAGAGCGCGTAAAGTCAGCGGGTAATTGGATTATCCACCCATACAGCGACTTCAGGTATGGGTCAGATTGAGTTAGGTTCATATAGTAACACATTGTCTGGCACTCCTTCTCCATATCAAACTTAACATGAGAAAAGATCTCAAATATAATGGAATGGTTTTATTAAGGCACTTGGGGAACTGAATGTCCAGCACTTTAGCTGTACCCAAGAGGAAAATAAACTAGAAATAACAACATAAATAAATACAAATAATATTACATATTTACACTTGTGATTTTTATTGTGCTTAAAAATTGTCTAAGGAAAAACTTTAGGAGAGAATTTGATCCATTATGAAGAATTATTTATTGATGCCAAATAGATTAAACATCTCAGCAGTGCATGCCCAAAGAGGACAGAGCATATCATATCTAATATTCCTCAATTTAAATGACAGATAAAGACATGTTTTTTTTTAATTTTTATTATTTCCTCAGAGGAATACTGATTTAACATTGAGGCTGCATTGTAAACCATCTAATGCATTTGGGTCTCTGGACTCTTGCTTAGACTGGCAACATATTCGGATAACTGCAACACGACATATGTATTTGTAACAAGCAAGTGTCCTCAAACAGGCTTTGTTTAATGAGTTTCTTAAAGATGAACTTGATGTTAAATTGGAAAAGTTACGTAGTTGAGTTTGGGCATCAGTTTCAGCACTGAGGACAGCTCCTCTCGTGATCCTCAAGTGTAAACCAGCAGCAGTCTGAAGATAAACCCAACGAGTTGAGCTCCTGACTGGCTTTGACTCGGATGTTGCTATCAAAATATGATTCAATGTAATATTGATACGTGGTTTTGTGGGGAATTATGTCGAGGAACATTCAAAACTGAACAACAGGACATTTTCTGAAGCGGAGAGGATTCAAGTCATGACTCAGCAATGCTCCTCAATCCGTTCCTCCTTTTGCTTTGCAGGATGCCATTTACTTTCAGCTGATCTGACAGCAGTGTTACTCAGGCTTTTTTAACAACCAAGACAAAAACATATAGGGCTGCAACTAAGGAATATTTTTATTATTGATTAGTTTGGCAGTTATTTTCTGTAATTATTGTTTGATCTATAAAATGGCAGAAAATAGTGAAAAATCACAATTTCCTGAAGCTCAGTCTTCAAATATGGTGAAAAGCTGGAATCCAGAGCTCGAGTATATTTTGCATTTTTGCTTAATTTAAAAACAGCTTAAGGATTGATCAATTATCAAAATAGTTGCTAATAAACTTTCTGTTGACCAACTAATCATCTCAGCTCTAAAATCAAAGGCATCACTCTTATAATGCAGTGCTTAAAATTCTTTTTTGTGGCATGATCGAGCATTGTGTAAGGGTTATTTTGGACAAAACGTAAACAACCATGAATCAGATGTAGAACACAAAACTGCAACTGTGATAACTGCTGAGACATCATCTGTCGGTGGCTTTACTGGCTGTTGTTCTTTGATTTGGAATGAATTGCACCCAGCTTATCTTTTCTGCAGTACTCATGCATTACTGATTGTCCTTGGTTTGACCTTGTCTTAGTCAGATGGTTTGGTTACCTCACCAGGAGAAGATGCAGTGCACTTTGTGAAAAAAAGCAGGCGTTTGTCGCTGTGTTTAGGGGTGGCGCTGTTTTCTGAGTGTGTGTTGCCCCTGAGAGAGCATTGCTTCATGATACAGAGAAAGCTAGAAAAAACACTTATCATTGATCAAGTAGCATCAGCATATTAGCTGGCATGTGATATGCACAGCAAACAACAGCCAACAGTGTCTAGACTTCAGTATTTCACCTTTTCAGACTCGGTTCATGTGTCAGTTCCTCATATTTCAGAGCAGTTCAGCATATTGTGTGTTTGTGTGTGAGAAATGAAATGGGCCCCCGCTCACTTCTCCCCACAGGTTCTACTGGGACTTCACCATGCTGATGTTCATGGTGGGCAACCTGATCATCATCCCCGTGGGCATCACCTTCTTCAAGGATGAGACCACCACGCCCTGGATCATCTTCAACGTGGTCTCTGACACCTTCTTCCTCATGGACCTGGTGCTGAACTTCAGGACTGGCATTGTGTTCGAGGACAACACAGAGATCATCCTCGATCCTGAGAAGATTAAGAAGAAGTACCTGAAGACCTGGTTCGTGGTGGACTTTGTCTCCTCCATACCTGTGGATTATATTTTCCTCATCGTGGAGAAAGGGATCGACTCGGAGGTGTACAAGACGGCCCGGGCGCTCCGCATTGTCCGCTTCACTAAGATCCTCAGTCTGCTGCGGCTGCTGAGGCTGTCCAGACTCATCCGTTACATTCACCAATGGGAGGAGGTAGGCTGAGATCCAACGTTTATGATCCAATGAAAAATAATAAATCTTTATGATTGCATTTAAATTAAATTAAACAGACATTTTTGGTGATAAAGCATCAACTTTGATTATTCAAGAATTGTGTTAAATATTTACCAATAGATATTTAACA
>NTHP01000087.1:374850-436927 GCA_003416845.1 Oplegnathus fasciatus | reverse complement strand
ACAGTTATTTAACAATAAATATTTAATTACTGTAACAGTCAATATAAGAAATGTTTAAAAGCAAAAAACACTGGAAATGAAATTGTTATACATAATACCCGTCAATAAAAACAGAAATACACAGAAAATATTGAGGGCCAATTACACAAAAAATGCACTGTTTAAAACACTTATGTACTGCAATTTATATTTTTGCGTTTTTATCTTTGCATATCATATATGACAATACTAACAAATCTATACCATATATCAATCTGATAAGCCAGTATCAACCAATAATATCAGCTTGCTCATATGTCAATCTGTTTAGTTAATTTCTGCCTCCAATGGCGTCTTTCTCCTTTCGTTAGTTAAGGTGTGGTTTAACTGGTTTGTTTAGTCTCTTAATGAAATCTCACAAAATAACAATTTTTATTACGTGAAACAATGAAAAATAATGAAAGAGAAAATGAAATGAACACTTTTTGTATCTTCCTGTTCCTTTTTGGTTGAAAGATACTACATCTAGACAGATAAATCTTGACATTAGCGGCCGATATTAGTTTACTGGAGCTATATTGCTATTGGCGTATACGTCGGCCGATAACTAACAAAGTAGGTTTGAGGTCATTTAGAAACAGTGTCTCCGTTATGCAGTTTTTCCACTAGAGGGCGCTGACAAGTTGATTTTTCAACTGTAAAATGTCCCGCTTAGTGTTTATCTTTGTTACAGTTCTTTAAAAATACTAATGTATGGGATCCATATAGAGATTATGTCAAAAAAATTACTATTGACCGATATATTGGTATCTGATTTTTTTAACTCCCAAATATCGATATCGGTATCTGACTCAAAAATCCCTTATCACTCAGGCTTTATAAGATAATATCTGTTGCCTTTGCAGACAATATTGTTAACATTTCTTCAACATTTACATCATGAAGCATCCTAAGAGGCGGTGCAGTGATGCAGGATCACCATCATCTTTGAAGGCATGTGCAGATTGTAAGAAAGCCTTCACACAACAGTATTTTTTTATTCTGAATCCTGCTGACAAATTTAATTAATAAATGAAGCCATCAAAACTGTAATAATCATCACTGATGTTGTGGTGCAGAAATAAGCTGCAGTTTGGATATTATGACAACGTATTTCCCCCACTGCTTTGAATTGTGTTTGCTTATAAAAAAAAGAGAAACTAGTCTGACTGTGCTCTAATTAATAATACAATATTGGATTCCTGTGCAGTGGTTTATGTCAGGATACAAGTGATTCTGTTTGTATATCAAAACAATCCTCCTCTGTATAATTACTTCCTGACACACTAAAAAAAATTAGGTTTTACCATGTTTTACCAATAAGCCTGATAGCTGGATAATAGCACATCATAACTCAGTGTACCGATGCAGTTAAGAAGTCATGAAAAATTAATTTGTGCTTATCAGTGGGAAAGTGAAAGGGGATTTTCCGAGGAATGAACACATCCACCAGGGACACTAATTGTCTTTTTTTCTCCCCATAACGAGCGCTACCTTTTCCTTCTTTTTATAATTGTTTCAATGTGGCATTTCAACCGATCACGGCATCAAACAGTCGTAAATGGATACTGACAGACTGGCTAATGCAAGTACACAAGCTTTCTGGTGACATTACATATCAGGAAATAATGTTCGTCTATAGATATGCATTATCATCCATCATATACCTATATGCTACATAAACACAATTAACCCAGGCCTGCTATGTGCACGTGTCTGCGTGTATAAACTGAGGATCTCTATTTGGACTAACCAAGCATCTATAAATCAAATGTGTGTGTTCCCTCACTCTGAAAATAACCACTGCACTACTGATCTAAATTGAGCTCGACGAGAGCCCCAATTACTGATTCAAACACTCACAACTGAATGCTCCTTTGCTTCGACTCAGCCCAGCCCCGATCAGCTCAGTTCAGCTGAGCTCTGCCCCGCTCAGCTCGATACAAACGTGGCTGGCTGCGTTTCCCCTCTGCCCAGCTCGGCTCAGCTTAGCTCAGCTCAGGGTTTCCTAAAAGATCATCCGGGCGTTGTGATGATTTCACCGTTTAGCTCGGCTGCAGGCCGACCGAGTAGAGAATATTGGTATGATTAAAAAAGAAAGGGCAGGTTAACAGTATGTATTTTTGGTGTGTGTGTTTGTTGCGCAGCTGACGCAGAAGCAGAGATAAGCATTGTCGGGAATAACCAGAGCAATTTCCTGAGGCAGGAAGCTCGTATCAAGGCTCTCCACTTGCCGGCATGCCCCAGAGGATGCCTCTCTCGTGAGCTAGACAATGACGGTGAATGGATGGCAGCGGGAAGTGTATGCATGAGAGTGTGGGGATTGGTAGTGGGAGTAGTATTCATCAGGTTCAATAGTTTTCTCTAAATGTTTTCATGTGAATCGTGTATTTGACCATGTGCAGCAGAGAGGAGTGGAAAGTACTTTATCTGTGTTTTTCAGGCCGTGAGTTGTGGTCACAGTAACGTGCCTTGACCCAGATTGTGGTCTGACAGTGACACATGGCCAGGTGCTGTTCTGGTGTCGGGGGGGAACATTAGTCCTGGGGCCTCATTAATCATGATGGGAACGCTTCCTAATCACAGGGCAGGGCCTCACAGTG
The DNA here is from genome assembly GCA_003416845.1 of Oplegnathus fasciatus. Taxonomy (NCBI): domain Eukaryota; kingdom Metazoa; phylum Chordata; class Actinopteri; order Centrarchiformes; family Oplegnathidae; genus Oplegnathus; species Oplegnathus fasciatus. Next base: position 434,306 of record NTHP01000087.1, on the reverse strand, counting down.
TGTTTCCCCTTCTCCTTCTCCAAATTAGCTGAGGCCATTAGCCATCATCGGTAATACTCAAAAAACAGGAAGGAAAGTCATGTCTTTGGCATTTGGTTTGTAGCTGAATTACATTTTTAACCCAAAGCTGATAAGGGAAAGAGGTGGTGAAACTTAAAATATGCCAAAAAGTGAAGAATAAAGAAGAAACGCAACATATATTTGATAGATGTTCCAATAGGATGTAATGCACCAATCAGAAACAACACCTTGATGCTGAGGAGGTGTTTAGTGCACAGACAGTGAAGATACACAATACTAAAGTGTTGAGCTTGAGCTTGATGTGTAAATGACAGGGGATGAAGTCATAGAAATTCATGGGATTTAGTAAAAAAAATATAGACCATAAGAAAAGGCCCAGAGCTACATGAGCAAGAATGATGCACATTAGCGAGAGGAGTATAATATGTTGTTAGTCGGGTTGGGTGGAGGATCATGTTAGACTGGTTGGCTTTCTTGTGTTGTGCACTGTAATTAACAAGAGACATTTTGCATCCCGGGTTTTTAAGGGGAGCAGGTTTTGATATTCAAGTGAGTTGCGAGTTTAGGGCAGCGAGGCCTCTGAGGTGACGGGATGAGTCACAGACTGTCCTGACCTGGCTGCTCCCACACTGTAAATTCACAACGGAGGATGCTTCACGTCTCCAGACACACACACACACACACACACACACACACATATACACAGTAACTGGCCTAGTTCACATGTAGGACGATTGTCTTGTCTCAAGTGAAACGAGCCTGTTTTTGATATAAGAAACCATCAAACTGGCCCATAAAGCAGGACTTTCCAATATGCATAAATACATTTATTATATGCAGATACACATATAGCATCTGGCCTACTTCCCTTGTAGGACAATTCTCTGTCCCTAGTGGGGAATAAGCGTTTGCTTACGATTTAGCGAAGCCTCCAGTTGGCCCAGCCAAGTAAGGATTACTCACCAGTGCACACACATGCATGTAAATCTACCCTCGCACACAGACACACACACAGTGGTAACAAGGCCTGGCCAGTAGCCAGCGAAGCCACAGTGAGTGGAGTTTACAAGGCTGTGACCACAACACCAGCTCCACACAAATCAGCCTTCTCACCTGAGGAGGAGTAAATGTAAGAAACAGCGGAGAGAGGCCGGCCTGGGCAGCTGATCAAAGCTTCATCGGCGTCTGATGAGGTTTTTATCATGAATGAGTACAGACCACAGACTCTGTGCTGGTTATAATGTGGAACCTCAGCCTGATACATTATTCTGCTAAGACGGAGGAGGAATGAAATACAGCACGCCTCGCCAAACCCAAAATCGCCAGTTCTGTTACTGATTAGTGACATCATCACACCATGTTTCATGATACTGTTTTAAATTGTACCTCCTGTTGTATTCAATATTTAAGGTACATATACATCAATGGGAAACCCAGCTAGTTTTTCACCACTGCTGAAAAAATGGCTTTTTAAACACATTCTTCCCTGCAGTTCTGCCTCCCAGGCTGTACTTAAAGCTGCACTAATCGATACATTTACATTAACAAAATGTCGAATGACTTCCTGTAATGTGAAAGGAGACTGCTTATTGCGTCAAAGTCTCAGAGATTTATCACCCGACTCTGCAGTTCCCTTCAGCTCTACGCGGCATTTCAGCGTCTTTTAGCTTGTTGTTTTGGTTTTCTGGTCCGCTGCTTTACTGTTTTGGTTCACTCTCACTGCGCTCATCAGCATCATTCTGCAAAAAAGTTCTAAAAACCCACTGTGTGCTATACCTGCCCAGCACCAAAAAAGACATACCGACAAAGTTATCAACTTGCTAGCGATAAAAACAGAGCTAAAAGAAAAGATAGTGAATGTTGAATGTACATTAGCTAGGTGGCCAGAAACACAATTCCAAATGAATGCTAATGTTGCTCCGTAACTGCCACATGTTTTAATAGGTAACTGTATGCTAACATGTTTGCCATATCAACTTTAGAAGATGATAACATGTCATTGTTGTGTTTACAGCTTGTTCTGCTGCCCCAAAATGGCAAAAAATTCAATTAATACTGCTGTAAGAGTGGGATGTAAGCCAAACTATCTCCTATAGATAACAGTGAAGTGTTGTTTTTCACTGTTAGCTAGTAGTTCCTAAGACATTAAGGAATGAAACGTCACATTCATTGATTTGATGGAGTTCATAATGACTTTCTCTTGCAAATATAACATGTACTAAATATTTATTGGTTACAATCCATACTACAGAGTGAATCAGATCAAAATATGCATCCATTAACAGCTGTATCTACTGAAAATAGCCTTGATGTAGGCCATACTGTATAGCAAAACTCACTAACTGTTTCTAACTCCCTCCTCGGTATAACGATATGCAGGATGTACTAATGTTTGTGAAAACAGATTCAACAGTTTCAGATTTTACCTCAGTCTGTAGAAACATAAACAGATTTTTCATTCCCCTCACACATCCATCTCTATCTTTTCCTCCTCTCCACTTTTATAACCCTCCGCCTGCCCGTCTCTTCTCCTCCTGACAGATCTTCCACATGACCTATGACCTGGCCAGTGCTGTGATGCGAATATTCAACCTGATTGGTATGATGCTGCTGCTGTGTCACTGGGATGGCTGTCTCCAGTTCCTGGTTCCCATGCTGCAGGACTTCCCCTCTGACTGCTGGGTCTCCCTCAACAAGATGGTGGTAAGCAAAATGCTCTGTGTGTGTATATTATGTTTGCGTATATGTGTGTGTTGGGAGGGGTTAAAGCTAGTCGCAAGTCACACAATCACATGAACACCAGTATGCAAAAAATACTGCGAAACCAGAGCATAAAACATATTCCCCACAGAGCACAAAGGTGTGTTATTTGCAGGCGGATGGGGATTTATTTAAGGTTGAGTCTGCACACACACACACACACACACACACACACACACACACACACAGGAACGGCCTCAATTAAACCCTCTCTAGTTAAACCCAGGAGACATGCCAGTGTACAGAAAGCAGGAGTGAGGGATGAAAAAAAGAGCCTGTTTTCACTCAGTTCATGCAGCACGTCATGTGGTTTGTTTTTTTTAGCCATTCTCGTCTTTATCTCTCTCTCTTATTTACTTCTCCTCTCAGATGTCCTTCCTTCCTTCTAGCTGGCAGGTAGCTTCTGGCCATCTGCTGATAGGCAGACCATTAGGAGAGGTTTTCTCCAAAATGATTGCTGGCATGAAAGAAAAGCTCTCTGGAGAGCAAGTGGTGCAACATTCAAGCTGCACGAAAAACAATTATCTAACCAGATAATTCATGAATAATCGTTATTGAAAGCATGCTCATTTTGAACTTTAAACCTTTATCAACCAACTAGTGTTTGGATAAATAGGAGCATCACTAACCCACTAACCCAACAAAAGATGTTTTTTTATGGCCGCACCATTACATCAGATGGAGAAGTTCAGTATGATTTGCATCTTTTCAGAGAAATTTCCCCAAAACTCAGTCTGACATATTTGGTATCTATAAACTTTGGTAATTTGTGTAGAATTTAAAATTAAGTTTGGTGGGTTTGAACCAACCGATCGTTGCTGTGAGCTGTGCAGGGGGTTGCTGTGTGCCAGGACAAACACCCATATAAATCATGAATCACAAATTAGGAACACTTGTGAAATACAGAGGAAAAACAAAAACACAGAGGAACACCAAGAAAACATTTTTTTCCCCATGTTTGGTAAGTTATCATTTTGGGCTTAAACCCTTCTGCTTATATACTGTATTTCACACACATATACACATTTACACATATGGCCTGTATTATCTGCAGAAGGCCTGTTAGTAGTGCAACCAGGAGAGAGCAACAATACGGACTATTTATGATATTTATGATACTGAATAATTAGGCTTAGATTTCAGAACCAGCTCAAACATTTTGTATCTTATAATTCAGTAATGGTGCACATGAGTTCATGTAGGTCAGATGATGGATTTAATGACAGGCTGTGACCCCTGATGCTGAGCATACAGTATATAGGGTGTATAAACTGTGTATTAGTGGAACAAACACTGGTGAAATGATTTGGATTGGAAATGGATTGGGAGTTAGAGAGGACTCTGGTTGACTGCTACTTAATGCTGCAGCATCAGAGGCTGCGAATGATTTTAACTGGCTTGTGAGGTAGCTTAAACTATTTCTTGGAGGGAACATCACACAATCGATGTGTCTGAGGAAGTTCAGCAGACTGGATAATTCCTCCCTCGTGCCTTTGTCAGGCGCAGGCTGTTTCCTGAGCCGTCTGACGCCGCTGTTGCTAAAAAATGTTTCGTATGCTCTAATTTTGGCACACAGATTTGTGACATTCAGACCTTGAAAATACTCCTCGGAAAAAACGCTGTGTACTACGACACACTGGTGTGCGTGCACTGGGTTGTGTGTGTGTGTGTGTGTGATCTCCAGGAACAGATGGATCTCACACCCATTGACCCTAGGGGACATCACTGTTGCTTCTCTGTCGTTCCATCTCTTGTTTCTCGATTCATCTCTAGCCATATTTTTTCTCAGTCTACACACACACACACACACACACACACACACACACACGCCCACACACCTCTTCTATGTCTGTGGAGGCCAACAAGAACCCCACTGCTGTGCACTTACATGTCACTTCTGACTCAAACGCAGTAAATATTAGCGATATCGTAGACTTTGACTTAGTTTGACTGAGGGAATAAAGTGACTACAGTTTGGATGTTACCAGCCTCCACTTGTATCCTGCCCGCAGTGCTCAAACATGCCCACTCCCTCGACATCTGGAGTTGATATAAATGTGGTGATATTCTCTTATTAGCATTCAACTCCAATTCAGAGTGTGTTAATGTTTCCTGATCTCAGAGAGCAGGCAGCTTCTATATTACAATGACATTTTTGTGTATAATGTTAATTGTCACCGAAGGGCATGAATGCAGAGAAAATATATTTCTCTCTGAGCTGTCATCCATGAATTCTCCCTTTTTCCTAACTTGCGTCACTCCTCTCCTCCCTCCCTTCCGCATCATCGTGTTTACATTCAGTTTTCTCTCTGATGCCTCAGAGCGATGCGCGCTGTTTACGCCTGTGTGCCATTTTCCGAGCGAGATGCCACAACGCCGGTGAGCAGTCGTGTGGGTGTGGCCGCCCGGTGTGCTACGCTGCTGCCATCTCAGGTTAACCAAGGTCAGAGATCCTCTTCAGAGTGGCTCTGAATAAGACACGCAGCGTTTAAACGATCCTCATTCTCGTGCTCCTCTTCAGGCTGACGGGCTGTCTTCCTGCGCCGGACATTTCCTGGACTCCACCCTACTTTCCTTTTTGCATCATCCATGCACTTAGTGCTATGGAAAAACAGCCAGATAGAAACCAGCACGTGATTCATTCACTCGCTCAGAGGCACTCTCATTATGCACTTTCATACCTGCTTTCATGCGTCTGTATTTGTGTGCGTGTGAAACTGTGATATACAAATAAGTGATTATCAAAATAGCCTCCTTGCAACTTTTTTCCTTCCTGTAATGTATTCAGCGTTGCCTCAAAGCACTCAAAAACAATATCTGTGACTTGTAAAAGATATGCACGCAGCGGTCTGTGGTGTTTATTATAAGCCTGATAATCAGGCTCCTGCAGCACAGTGATCACAAGAGACCAGATCATCATAGTCTGTTATTTAAGTGACTCTCTGTCTCTGTGACAGGTGGTTTTGTCCCATCTACCTCAGCTTGATTGGCTGTTGGATCAATGGCATTAGAATAAAGCCTCTCTCTTGCTCTCAACTTCTCTCTGCTTCAGTCTGAGCTCTGTATTTAATATTTAGGCTGCTGAGAGACATTTTACTGTAGAAGAAAAGTTGATGTAATTGCAATAGTGCACAGATTTGTGTGGCTTTATTATCTATGCATGTGCAGTGTATGCACACACACACAGATGCACTACAAGAAACCCTCCTGCTTTGAAAGTTAATAAGGATATCCTCCATTCATTCAATTACTGAAGTGACCTAACTGTCAGGCAGCCCTGTCAGCGCGCATAAGAATAATGGACAGTTATTATGTGAGATGTGTGTGTGGAGGGAGGTGTTGGTGTGTATGTGAGTGAGTGACAACTGCCTGTTATGATCCAACAGCTTCTTTCGCTACTAATTTAGTGCTATAAAGTGTAACACATCTCAGTAACAACATCCATTTCTTAAATAGCTAGTGTTAGCTAGCTTAAAAAATATTGCACAGTCTGGTTGGAGCTGCAGTCTTTGTGGGGCAAGTTGCCCCGTGAAACCAAGAAAAGTTGCCTTGTCATATTTAGCTATGCAGTGATATGCATAATAAATTAAAATATTTTTTATATATTGACAATTAAAACTTTAAGGCAGTCCATCCAATAGTTGTTATTCCTGTCTGGACCAAAGGGATGGACTGACCGACAGACCAACATTGCCCATCCAGAGAGCCACGCTGCTAGCATGGCTAAAAAAGCGACTGGCTCTTCCCAGTGTTGTTAATTTTAAAGCAATATTTTTTCCTCTTTTTCCTATTATCATTACAACAACACAGGCCTATCATACTTGTCATGATTATAGCAGAACAGATGCTTTCGGCTTGAGTCATATGGCGACAGCTTACATCATCGACTAGAAACATTCTCCAGATGCACATGGTTGCACAACAACAGCAGTCTGAAATCTACAGCTGTGTCTCAATTTAGAGGCTGGATCCTCCAAAGTGCACAGTCTACAATGGTGGGTCCTTCAGAGGACCTGAAGGCCAGACTGAACCTGCTCCTCATCTGCAAATGAGTCTCTCTTTGTAAACTCAGACTGGTTACAGTAGCACACCTGTATTTTTTTTACTCCTCTGCACACCAAAGTTCCACTTGCATGGCTGAATTTTCCAATTTTCTGAAAGCAAAAGAATGACAGCTGTGGTGTCCTCTGTCGCAGTTCTGCCAATGTTGAATACCTCAGAGAGGGGGATGAAAAAAACTACCAACTCTTAAAAACTACAGATGTCAAGCTGGCAAAATTTAGTCAGCTCAAAAAGAGCTGAACGGTTTTCAGTTTTTACACATAGTAAGGCCTAATAGAGCAGAGTGAACGGAAAGGTGTGATGACTATTTACAAAGCAACAAATCTCATTGAATCTCTATATCTCTGTCGGCTGTTGAGGGGAGAAGTTAACAGTATTTAAAGAAGTACAATAGACTATAAGAGGGAGGGATGAAAACATAAATCTGTAAACAATCTGAAAACATAAAACCCCTCCTGTTCTCCCAAATAATTCAGACGGCCCTCCCTTTAGCTGCTGTAACTTTTTTATGTAACAGTCCAGTGATGTCTAAATGTGATTGCTGAGTCTCCACTGTAAATATACAGAAGACATGAAATACACTTAGTTTAACGAGTAAACAGGTCATCATCTAATCTATTGTATTATGTGGAAGCTGTTCCTTGAGCACTTGATGCTGAACTACTTCCTCTTGATATCTGCCAGAGGAGAAATACCAATCAAAGCTAATGAACTCAACCCCAGTAACAACAGCTTATTGAGCAGCAAGCTACGATCCACTGAGCCAAATTCCTCTCGCAAATCAATTAAAATCCTGCCACATGATTTACAAGCATCCATTTCACATCTGATGGTGTCAATTAAAGATACACAGGAGTCACCTCAGTAATACTTCCATAAACCAGGACAACACACTTTACTTTTTAGCTATGCTAACGGTGTGGCTCTTGGGATGGCAATCTGTTTGTTAGTCGGTCAATTGGTCGGCCCACTCTGGAGTACAATATCTCAAGAACTATTGAAGGATTGCCATGAAATGTTTTATTAACATTTATTGTACTCAGAAGAGGAATCCTACTGACTTTTACTCAAAATATTAATTTGTCCAATACTTCAATACTGGTTTGTGAGCAAATATCTGCCAAACTTGTAAAAACATTCCCATCAGCCTCAGCTGTACTTTTAGTTTACTGCTAATTAGCAAATGTTAGCATGCTAACACACTAAACTAAGATACTGAACATGGTAAATATTATACTTGCTAAACATCAGCATGTTAGCATTCTCATAGTGAGCATGTTAGCATGGCGGCGTTAGCATTTAGCTTAAAAGCACTGCTGTGCCCAAGTACAGCCACACAGAGAGGCTAGCATGGATGTAGACTCTACTTGTTATTTACTTCAATTTACAACACATTCATGTGTTCACTTTTGAATATTTCTTGTTTTTTGACGCAGTACCTTGCTGTATAGTAATAATAATTGTAGCTGCAACATGTTGCTACAGTTACTAGTCAGCTTCATCTTTCAGAAACAGACTTCACCTGCGTGTGAAGCGGCGTACTGTTTTTTCCAGTGTCTGCTAGCGTTGTGAGTAAACGGTTATTATGGCCGAAAAAACAAAGACAAGGTCGATGACTATAGACGAGGAAACTGAAACTGAAACTGAAGTGAGGTCCAAAAACACACCCGCAATTACCGATTATTACCATAGGTGCAGTGAAAGACAACGAAGTGGAAATCTTAGAGAATACAGCTTTAAGTTATGAATTCAGTTGTGATATTGCAGTCACATTTGCAAACACAGTCACCACGATGCCCTGAAATTTCGGTCATTAGTCCATTATTTTTACTTTAACACACACTCCGATTTAAGTTTATGCATGAGTACTCCAATCGAGAGAAATATGTTTGCTTTTAATGTCAGCATTCTTCATTAATGTTGTCAAGTGCATCCACCGGACACCAAACCATCTTGCAACTTTCCGTACTCATTTGGTTTTAAATAATGAATACAAACATGAACCCACAGGTTCTAAATAATGAATCTTAACATTGCTAACAAGGTCTTTTATGGCAGTTTACATATTAAAATTCTAAATGTCAGTGTCATCTAAATGTCAGTCCGTTCAAGCAAACTCCCCATGTCAGTTTTAGACTGTCAGAGAGGGACTGCACCCTGTCAAAGAGATGCTCAGCAGCATGACTAGCACAAGTCTAACACACACACACACACACACATTCAAATATAAGCTGAGTGTCAAACAGCAAGTAAACCCAGACGGGTGTGCCAGCATGCACGTACACTCACTATTCTATACTTACACCATCATGCATCATAGATGTCCCATACTCCCTTTGTGTTCCTCCCTAAATGTATTATGTACAATTAGCGATCGTCCACGCTGCTCAGTGAAGACCGATGGCAAATAAAATGAACACAAGAGCTAATTTCATTTGTTTCCTCTTTCTTCTCCCCCCTCACACAGGGTGGTATCTCAGTAGAATTAGCTTATTGTGTTACTATGAAGGCTGTAATTTGCAATTGTAAGAGACAGCCCTACACGGTGTCCATTTTAATCAGCTATTACCTCAAACTTAAACACATACTGGGCAGTTACAGCTGGTGTGTCTCTGTCTCTAAGGGTTTTCCTGCTCATACAGTCACATGTAAAGGAATAGTTCAACATTTTAGAAAACATGGTTATTTGCTTTCTTGCTGAGAGTAACAGTAAATGAGAAGATCGATACCACTCTCATGTCTGCCAGTTAGATATGAGGCTTCAGGGGAAAGCCTGGCTAGCTCCGCGGCTAGCTCCATGAAGTTACCAAGAAATAGTCAGGCACATAAACCCTGTAAAACCAAAACCATTTTTGTGCTTACTTACCGTACATGGATTAAACAAACAATATATAATGTAAGTGAGCTTTAGAGGTGCTGGTAAGTGGATTTTGTTACCAGGCTAGCTTCATACTTTACACACAAATATGAGAGTTGTATATGAATAAGTGTATTTCCCAAAATGTCAAACTATTCTTTTGAAGCATACATGTAACTAGACATGCTATATCCATTTTACTTCAACTACGGTATATATAAACATTCATATGGTACGAATGCATCCATTTGTTTCAATACCCGAGCTTGGAGCATCAGTTCTGCCTAATCCAGGTTTACGGTTGTGTTGTGTATTTGTATGGAAATCAGAGCAGGAACAATCACCTGCAACGTAGGCCTTGACGTCGACACGAACATTTCTGGGAACGTAGGAGAGATGAGCTGATTCATACCTGTGGTCTTTCACCAACACTCACACAGCCACACAGACAGACTAAAAGAGTAATGCATCTTCGACCCACAGATGAGTTACACTGTTACATCCTGTATCTGTACCAAGAAGCATGGCAGTGGATTTACAGTAATGTTGTCTTATAAATGCCACAATAGCATGTGACAGTGTAGTAGAAAACCTGTTTTATCATCAGGAGTTGTTGTATAGATCACAGACAGACAGGCTAAGAGCTATTTCTATGGTGTATTGTACAGTACATTTAAGATAGACCCCAGTGAAGTTCAAGACATTATTCTCTGGTGCTCTGTCCACAGAAATACTGCATATTAATTTGTGTGGTGTGTGTGTGTGTGTGAGTGAGACAGACAGATGCAGCCATGTGTAAGAAGGTGTTTATTTCTGTGCTCTGGGTTAGGGGCTCCTTCTCCTGCTGTTTATCCACCAGCAATGTGGCCAGCATGCTGATGGCTGACTGGAGGGATTCAGCTCCGGGCCTGTTCACCACCCAGGGCTCAGACTGAGGCTGGAGCGTTTAAATGTTCTGTCATGGAAATATTGCTCAGTATAATAGGTTTAAGGGCTATGGATAACAGTGAGACAAGGACTGCAGTTACAAGGCTACATCGTATAGAAAGAATAACAACAAAGCTGAAAATATGACGATGGTGTTCATAATCTTAAAGGCTTCAAACTGTTGTTGTGGGTTTCTGTAGGTCCAGTTTATCTCCTCAAACAAATCCAAACAACTGATCCAGCTGACAGCTCAAAACAGATACAAAACAGCCGTGCTCAGGGCTGGAGCTAAGCTCACAGTCTGACACCAGGGCCGAGGTTATCTGGTTATCCTGCAGCTTGAGGCTAAGTGCCTCTAAAATCTCATCCTCTGTCTTTGCTCAAATCACCTTTCTGACCGCTAATTCCCAAAACATCTGATGGCAGCCTCTTGCCAGTACGTCCTCTCTCACTTCCTCCAAAACTAACCAAATTTGAATCTCAAATGACATGCAAATGCCCGCGGAAAAATACAAATCAGATGAGAATCCAACCAGTCAATCAGTGACTGAAGACACCACTTCTCCCAGAGAGGGACCGAAGGAGTTTGAGAAGAAACACACACAAACGAACACAGCGGTAAACTTCGGACATTGTGTGAACCACAGCTGTTTGAGGGGAGGATGTGAGGTTCAGCGGTGCCTGTGGAGGGCTTTCTAATGAATCTTAACATGGGAGAATTAGGGTTGACTGACTGTGTGAGCACCAATCAAAGGCAGACCGGAGCGGGCAGATGTACAGGCTCCTCATTAACACTCACTTTTTTCCTCTTCTCCTTCTGCTCTGGCCAAGACGAGACGAGGCTGCTCCGTGATGATGACAGGGTTCTCCACCAAACCTGAAACAATCACCAGACACAGAGCACATATATACTTCACCAGGAATGTCTCACTCTTTAACCCTCTTATTCTTTAATTCACTCTCTCTATTGCCACTTCTGTCACACTCTAACTTGTATATTTTTTCACTGCGACGTGCCTTACGAGTCTGTCTTTGGCAGAGACGGCAGGCTCGGGTCATCAGGTCAAAATCATTGTAGCATAAAAGTAAAAATATAAAAGTAAGGAGCTATTCTGGGACAGAATAACCCCGATTTTTCTTCTTTCTCTCCCATCTCTTCCTCCTTCTTATATTTTATTTCCCTTACTTATTTTTTCTCCAATCCTCTGTCTCTTTGCCCTCCCTACAGAATGACTCATGGAGCGAGCTCTACTCCTTCGCCCTCTTTAAGGCCATGAGCCACATGCTGTGCATTGGATATGGACGACAAGCCCCGGAGAGCATGTCGGACATCTGGCTGACCATGCTCAGTATGATCGTTGGAGCAACCTGCTACGCCATGTTCATCGGCCACGCAACCGCACTCATTCAGTCTCTGGACTCATCCAGACGGCAATACCAAGAAAAGGTAAGGATCTGGCTGGTTTTTGGTGTCCTGAGTTATTTCACTGGAGTTAAAGCTGTTACGTTATGTTTGAGACTGAGTTAGCAAATCAAGCTAATGTTGATAGTTTGGGGCAGATTAATGGTCAGTTCAGTCGAATTCCCAAAGAAAAAAAAAGCAATGGCGAAGTGCCGAATGGAACTTTGTTTGTGGTGTTCAAAGTATTGAACATTTTCATTCAACAGAATAGTTCAAAAATGTAGGGAAATACGCTTGCAGTATTTGCTTTCTTGCTGAGAGTTAGGTGAGAAGAATTGATGCCACTGTGGTGTATGTGCGTTAAGTATGAAGCTAGAGCCAGGAGGCATATAGCTTAGCTTAGCATAAAGACTGGAGGCAGGGGGAAACAGCTAGCCTGGCTCTGGCCAAAGTTTAAAAATGACGCCTACTAGCACCCTTAAAGCTCACAAAATAACAAGTTATATCTGACAAAAATGTCACAATGACAAGTTGTGTTTTATGTGCTGTAACAATCTCTTCCAGTTTAACTATTTTCCTATTTAAAATAATCTGCTCCTGGCTCTAGTTTACTACTTAATGAACAGAATAAGCGTAATTCCCAATATCAAACTATTCTTTATAGTTTATGCAACATCTCTTTACAGAAACAATATCCTGGTTACTCTGAATAATCCACAGACCATGCTGTACAGTTGTCATTGGAACTACCTTCTACTGAAGATATAATCCCTATGAAAACTGTGGACAGTGTGTTCTGAGTTACTGGGACACTTTTTTATTTTGTTTTTTACTGGTGTGAGCACCACCGTTGTATTGGTGGTGGCGGTGGAAAGAGATGGCTATCTCAAAACAAATAAATCTTAACCTATCTGCATGGCTGGATACCACTACAGGTAAGGTTTTTTTGTAATTCGGGTGAACCAACCCTTTAAACTCACACTATCTGAGTAAATAGTACAGCTTGCTAGCTTTTGTGGTGGACAAAAAAACGAAAAAAGGAGGGATGGTTTTACTTGAGTCTATCCTTAGATCACTGGTGAAATATATCAGGGGGTTAGCTACAGGATTACCTTACCCGTACCCAGGTGGCCCCTCTGTCTAGAGCATGGCAAGACGCCATAAGGGGACTCCATAAGGAGATTTAATCTACAGTGCTTGTCCTCTACAACAATGTGGATAAGGTTATCACATTTGATATGAACAGGGAGGATTTGCTCATTTGATTCCAACACACTTTGATAGGAACAGCATCTGTTCTATTAGTTCGATATTCACGGCTGCAGCTCGCCGGGCCTCGGCCTGTCTGTCATCTCCATACAACGGCAGATCAAAGCTTTCAGTGTCTGCAGGCCAGGGAGGGGAGCACGCTCCTGCTTTATAAGGCCACGGTGTCAGCGGTGCTCTGTGTCTCGTTAGCTTCCTTAGATCCTGGGTGATGTGGGGATGTCTTATGCTATCTATCACTCGAACACATGCATGCAGACACGCACATGCACATCAGAGTGATTGTTCAAGCTTTGTTGTTTAGTCTCAGCCTCTGTTTAGAACAAAGGATGATCAGGTTTATGTCTCTCTTTCTGACTCAGATGCTGTTTTGGCCTCCACGTGTAGCTTTATTCTGTTTATTTTCTGGCTCTTGTGGCTTGGTTGGTGCAACATGTTGAAGAGATAATCATCTTGCTTTACTTTCTAGGTCATGATATCAGTGAGCATCCATGATGATCTTGACTTTACAGCAGACCAGCTCTCCTGTGAGAGGGTCTGAGTGTATGTGTCAGAGTCATGAGCATGGTACATGCAGCAGGGAATGGATACATTATCGATGGATCTGGGGTACACCATCCATAATCACTGAGCATACTGGGCTCAGTGTATAACTGGATACACACAAACAAACAACAGTGCTGATGTTGTGTGACCCCAGTTTCACCTCAGTGATGTTGGTCAACGCATAATTAAAAGTTTACTCAAAATGCAAAAGAATTCTGCCGCCATCACAATACAATAGAGGTGAATGGACAGCATTAATAAATTACATTTTAAATATTTAACAGAAACACCTCTTTACAGAAGCAATGACCCTGTTACTTTGGATAATCCGCAGACTTCACTGTGAACAGTTTTCTAATAACTGCTTTTTACCAAAACTGTCCAATCAAAACAGTGGACAGTGTGTTCTGTGGATTACCCAGAGTGACAGGGACATATTGGTGTTGAACTTTTAAATGTCATTTTTTAATGCTTTTGAAAAAAAAATGTAATTTGGGTGAACACACCTTTAAATGGGCCAGTCTTACTTATTACATGAACTTTAGATAGGACACTCGTGAGTGTCCTCCAGTCTGGACCCGAGCCTAAGTGATCGTGCTTCTTCACTCAGATCTGTAGACTGCTCTGCCCAAAGAACTCAGACTCACTGATTTGGTCCCATCTTTAAATCTCAAAATACACTCTCATAGACTTGCTTTTATGTAATTGCCTTTTGATCTCACCAACTTTTAACCTTGCGTTGTTTCCCTGTGCATTTTTTAAATCTAATTTCATTTTCAAAGTTATTTTTCTTTTGATCGTGTTTTCTATTTTTATATCTTCATTGTGTTTTATTCTTTATTATTTTGTCTTTTATTATTTCATTCTTGCCTTTATGCTTTCCTGTAGTGAACTTTGTAAACTTTGTTTAGTTGTGCTATTTTCAAAGTTTCTCATTTTTGTTTTCCTTATTACCTTTACAAAGAAGGTTGTATTATTAGTTCCACGTGTGTTTGTCTGTTAGTTAGCAAGCACATCTCAAAAAGGTATCAGCAGTTAGATCAAGGTCCAAGAACGATGTGATCAGTGTTTGGCAAGGATGTTGATCCAATAGCACTACCAAGTGGCCCTTTATAAAACACTTAACATTTTGCCTCATAACTCTGCGTAGAGGAATTTTGGTTCAAGCCAAATCGATCGGTAAAGGCCGCGCCCATTTGTGCCTAAATGTTCCACCATTTTGACTTTTTTTTTAACGTTCCTTCTACAAATTTCATCCAGTTCTCACTAAATTTGGTACGTAACTTAGTTGGGTGAACCTGAAAAAAGTTGCTATACAGTTATACTGTAATTGGCTTCCAGATGGGCTGTTTGACATTAATGTCATAAGTCTAAAGGATGTCCTCCAACAGCGAGCACAGAAACTAAATAGAAAAATGGAGAGAAAGGGCAAATGAGCTGCTAAGTCTATGCTGGAGTCTCTGTTTTGTGTCAGTTACGTGCAGCTGTACTCTGTCAGTGATGTGACGTCTGCAGCAATCGGTTCCTGCTATCGTTCTCATTCCCCTCTTCTTCCATGATTCACAACAGTGAAATGATGAACAGAGTGGCAACACCCTGCTGAGCTGGACTAAGACAACTCATCCAACATGTTGTCCCTCTCCAGTCCCCCATGACTGTTTGTTCATTATTTACCAATGAACTGAACCATGCTGCACTGCAGTCCGCAATAAGTCCCGCCATCAGATAACAGACTGGAGACAGAGCTATGGGTTTGAACACGCCTCTCGGACAAAACAGATTCTTTGTCTACGATAGTGTAAATGCTAGCGACAGCATGGACTTGTATTGACACAACACAGAGTAAACAGTTAGCATTGCGCTCAGCGTTGAGACAGAAATGTCATAATATCTCCAGCATTAAGCGTCTTCTCCGGTCTGCATGCAAAGACTCCACTGACCAAAAAGAGATGTGGATTCTAACTGTTTACTGTGGGTTCAACAGTTAGACAAAGCATTTTTACTGCTTTATCAGAGTGGACATGTTGTTTGGTTAGTTGTGTGTTTAGCAGGTCTAGGGACAGGATTATAAATAGAGACACACACAGTAAGTGTGAGAGAAGAGAGGGAGATGTTAATGAAACACTGTAGAGCGGTTCCCAACTGCCAACAATTTTTTCATATTTTGCATTGTCGGTGTTTAGGTCAGTTTGGTCTATTTGGTTTGCATTCATTATACCACCATGTTGAGTGGCAGAAGCTGGACTTTTCCAGATTTATCCATTACTTTCAGCTAACTATTTTATCTGTTTATCCATTACTTTTGGCTAACTATTTTATCTGTTTATCCATTACTTTAGCTAAGTATTTCAACTATTTATCCATTACTTTCAGCTATTTCACCTGCTTATCCATTAAGTTTCTGTAATTATATCAACAGTTTATCCACACCTTTGTTTAAATCTTCTCTCTCAGGTAACTATTTACACCATATATCACTACTTTTAGCTACTTAGCTGACTATCTCTGTTAGCATGCTAACTGGTTTTCATGCACTCTTAATTTCAATGTGGTGTTAAAGGTGATACAATCAAATTACAGCTTCTATTTATTCAAATTCCTTGAGCCATTACAGAATCTTTCCACATAGTTTCCCCCTGGCAACTGCAGGAGTACCCCCTGGGATGCAAGTACTTCTGGTTTAAACATGTGAGAATATGATGTGGCCAGAGTTTAAGAGGAGCCACAGTGGCTGACATAGAAACTGTAGATGATGTTATTTGACTTTTTGTATGTGTGCCTGTGGGTGTTCACCCAACCACCACAAACAGTGCTACAATAAAAATTTGGCAGTGGCAGCAGCTTAGTGTTCCCTTCCTTCACGTTGAGGTGACTGATGCCCTCATACCGTGTTTCTCCACAACCCTCCTCTCGTCTCCATCCCTCCAGCCCTCCCCAGCTTCATCTGTCCATTCGCCCTTGTCTGTTGGGCAATACACCATCTGCCAGCGGACACCGCACATGGACAGAGGGCATTAGTCATTATATAACTGCACTCCCGCTTCTCCTCCCCCATCACCACCTCCCCTTCAAGAGCAATAGAGCATTGTGTCCGAATGTTAGCGAGACGAGGGCGATGTGACCCCTGGGGCCTCCGGTGATGAGCACTGATCCACTGGGCGTTTGACACATCAAACATCGACTTCATAACCTGGACAATCACTGAAGCCTGACCAGGACTACCTGGGTCTCTGACATTTTGATTTGATAGATTAAACACATCATCTGGTGTTCGACATCTAATCTAATCTAATTCTTAACTCAAAGTCTGCTTACTTGCTTTTTATGGAGCCTTCAACCACATCTCATAGTTGAAAGTGAGTCAGATACGGTTGAAAGCTCCAGGAATAGCTAGTGGACCTTGAGTTAAGATTTTTATTTGTCAGTCACTATTTCCAGGGTCAAGAATGTAGTTTCACACTCAACTTCACCTGAAATTTATTTGAATTGGGCGTGTACTCTTATATTGTAATGATGGTCCAAATTACCTGTTGTACCTAGTCGTATTTCATAAAGAATGGTCAAAGTCATGCTGCAGAGGCCCAGATACCCTGACTTTTAGTCCCTAGCATGGGTCAAGATCCAAAAATGGTGGCCAATTCCCATATTTAGACACACACATTGGTAATGTAGTGAGTTTATGTGCATACTTGTCTCCACTCGTCAATGAGCTAAAGGACACTGCTGAATTCAACTTGGGTTTTATGCACTTCACACACACACACACACACACACACACACACACACACAGATATAAGACTTGTCACATCCTGAGCCCTGACGCTCAGTGACATGGCCCATTAATAGGAGGGCCAATTCAATTTCTCCCTTCCCTCTGCGGCAGCTTACAGTGACAGCCATGCATCATGCTAGCAAGCCACCAACCAGGGGCTTTATGTCCCATAAAAAAACCTCTGTAATGCCTCGCCCCCTCCTTAACTAAGTCCACAGGCTGTGAGGAACAGATTGGATTTCAGAAATGTAATGCATTTGTTAGTTTTATGCAAGTCCTGCAGGAGGGTCTAAGTCCAGTCTTACCTGCATCCCTGGCCACAGAGTTTATGAATTATTAATACAACTTATCTGTGTCAGACATGTATGTATTTCCTTGTGTTCAGACTTTAAACAAAATAAGCGGAATATTTTGAAGTCCAGTTTCTGAAAACTTGCCGTCTTGGAGGGTAAATATTTCTTGCATACGTGTGTATCTATGAAGATGGGGATTTTTTCATATATACAGGTTCTATGTGAGTGTTTGCTTGTCAGAGCATTAACTGACAGTTCAGGGTGACACACACCCGTCATCTCTCCCATCTTCCCCTTTGTTTTCTTTTTTCTCAAACCGCAACAAACATGACATGCTATTTCCCTCTCTGGAGAAATCGTTAAATAAATTTCAGCTTTGCTAGAACTGTGTCTGACTTCAAATGTTGTAGTTAAGAAGTGAGCAGATTTTTTGTTGTTGTTGTTTTTTGAAACATGATGCCGCTTGAGTCTCACTCTCATCCCACTGACTTTGAGTGACATGGTCACTAATCTAAGTCTAATGCTGAGAAAATCAGAAAGTCAATAAACTCAGCTCCTTCAACAACCACTTTTAAAGGAGCGAGGGAACGAGAGAGAGAGAGAGAGATGTCATTTCAGCTTAATTGAGACTGCCACACACTGAATCCCGAGGCAGGAAACATTTAATAGGAGCCCCACGGTTCATCCCCATGCTTGATTAAATGAGCTGGATACTCTGGAAGGCGGCATCTTTATTGTTACTGACACGCGGCAAATGGGGAGGAATTTGTCATGTTTAAGTGAAATGGCTTTAGTCCTTTTTTTTGTTTTATTCGGTTAGTTAGGAGTACTTTCATTTTGGGGAATCCCCTCTGATGTCCTAAACAAATACATTTTAATAATTTAATTTTATTCTGAATTTTGTTGTCTGCATTATGTGTCAAGATGTGTCATGTGATGGCTGAGGATGACAACCTGTAAGGTTTTCATTTAGTGCTGCCATGGCTTTTCACGCTGAATGAACCATGACCCGAGGCAATTAATTAAGACTGAATGAGATTGAGATTAAAATTGGTTTACGTAAGAAAGAAAAGGATGCAGTTGTTTTTGCAAATGTAATTTCATTATGCGGTTCATTAAAGTAAGTGATCCACTCAGATTTTCATTTTGTCATGTATAAGGTCATGCTGTACTGCATGTATGTGTATGTAGTATTTATTTGTGCAGTATAGACATCACACTGGAGAGCAGTCTCATGCTGAGCAAACAAAAGTGCCTGAAAGAGAAAGGGAAGGAAGGAAAGAGTATGAAGAAAATTTGGAATAAAAAGCAAAAACAGAAGGATTATGGGCGTCAAAGATTTATAGTAGTCCAAAGAGAAAATTAAGAAATGAACATCAGAAAAAAATGCCTGAAAATAGGGACAAATGTCACTTTCTTCCACCAACAATGCAATTTTTACAGTTTTTCCCTTTCGCTCAACCACACTGCTGTATATTATGGAGAGAAAATCCTCCTGTAAAGAAAAAAAAAAGAATGATGCCCTGCCACGTCAGCCAGTATGTGCTGTATTAAGGATATCGTGATTTGCCGTGTCACCCAAGCCACCAGGGTCAAGCATCCATTTTCTCCTCTCACCCATATGTCACCTTACAGTGTGGCAAAATGTAATTTCCTGGACAGTGAGCCATCCTATCCGGTGCGTGTGTCATCGACTGTTACAAGCAA
Organism: Oplegnathus fasciatus; assembly: GCA_003416845.1. Classification (NCBI taxonomy): domain Eukaryota; kingdom Metazoa; phylum Chordata; class Actinopteri; order Centrarchiformes; family Oplegnathidae; genus Oplegnathus; species Oplegnathus fasciatus. The sequence continues at coordinate 414,693 of NTHP01000087.1, read as the reverse complement.
GGTCATTGTCAGCGTGGTGTGTCCTTATAAATCGTGATTGTCTGGTCAAGACTCACAGGCAGGAAGGTATCGGCACTCTAGATGATTAAAGAGTTGGATTCCTCTTAATACATACAGGATGTATGTACACACAGAGGCAGCCAAAGATCATCCTATACCTACTGCACTCTTTCTACACCTCAGTTAATACGCAAATCTTTTGGTTTCTATTGGGTTGAGATGTGGTGAATGAAGGCCATAGCAAAGGCTGAGTGATATGATGATACAGCGTTGTCACAATTACATAGAAAATATCAGATGTGCGTGTTGTGTGAATATCTCCAAATTGTCCACTTTTCAGTGGCTGATGGCCTTTTTAGCTTGACCACCATTTTTGAGTTTATCCAACTGACAAATTTGTTATTTTGTCATATTCAGTTTTTTTTCTAACCTGTAATTCTTCAGTTGAGGTTAAAACAATGAAAACTGACAGCCATGGCAGCTCTAACATCAAAGGCACAAAAGAACTCTGTTGATTAATATAGACGCTGCAAAACCACAGGTAAGCTGTAAACAATGACGGCTTTGCTTGACAGGGCGCAATCAATTTCTTTTTCAGCGCCAGTAAGTGGCACTGTAAAAATTGAAAGTGTTATTAGGCAGTTGCTGTTTGAGCAATAGTTATCTAACCATCACATTTGAGCTCCATACGGAAGATTTGAGCTGCGTCTTGTTCTATCTTTCCAAGTGTGGTGTTGGACCGGAGAGGTTCTCCCTTGACCCTCTGCTAGAAATCTACTACTCATCCAATTGACAGTTTGTTCCACAGTGGGATGACTCACTCTGCTTAACACACACAAATGCACACGCTTGGGAGACCTTACGTAACATTTTAAAGCCACTCCAACAACAGGGCCACGTGGATTTGTTGCACTTATTGCACAGTATTGATCAGTTTTAAAACAGCTTTTCTGTCTTTGGGTCCATGAAAAGCTGATTCATTCATATTGTTCCTGCTCGTGTGTTTGTTTGTGTTTACCCAATGAGATATTGGCTTTTTTTTTTGTGTACCAGTTGTTGCATCTTTCTGCATCTTTTTGTGTTAGCGAGTCTGCTGCTGATATAACAGGAAGTGAACAGCTCTCCATTAGTTTCAGGGTTGTCTTGTTGGCCACTTGTTGTAAAGCACAAGTCAAGTGGCCACTTTTTTCACCCTCGGGATGTTGTTGTGTGTGTGTGTGTGTAGCGTGTAGGTGTATTTTTTTGTTTACAGGAAGGTGATGACGCCTGAAACCTCATATGATGTACCATCTTTCCTGGGATAAATAAAACAAACCCAAAAGCCATGTGTGTACAGTGAATGGGCAATAATAGCAAGATTTAATCCCCAATTGAGAAAGTGCCATGCAATTCCACCTCACAGAAGAAGCTATACAGTAGATCCAGCGCCTGCTATTTTCACAGGGAATCCAGGCATGAAATGTGTTATGGAGCGTTATAATGAGCTGAGAGAAGTGGACATTCAGGCTGCATTTGATGTAGATAAACATAACAGTGGTGAATATGTGATGGTGTGAATCACTTGGGTGAGCAAACACGACGTGCTGCAACCAACCTCCATTTTCAGCTCTTTTTATTTTCTAGCCACATAGTTACATATTTATCAATTCCAACATAAATAACAAACATCTTTCTTTCTCAGAATAGTAACTCCAGTACACAAATGCCCACTGGTTCCATTTAATTATTTACCTGTGTCTTCACATATCACGGAAGAGTTGTTTCATATACTTTTCCCGTGAAAAACAAAACACAGAACAAGTATAGACATGCTTTCCCTGTGAAAAGCCTGATAATATTTTCTGTAGATTTGTCCCATCAAAATAAAGCGTTTAGTACACCAAGACCACCAGAGAGAGAGAGAGAGACTCGCTGTGGTTAAGATGTACAATTGCAGCGTCTTTCTTCTCTAAACACAGATGAATCCTCATGGGCTTCACAGAGCTGTCATGTTTCCTTAACAGCTTCATCACAGTTTTCCTCCCATAGCTACGAGGAATAAATGGGTCACGGGATCTTCATGTTTGCAGAGCTGCACGTCTCAATAACTGCACACATGAACGAGCGATAGCTGATGATAAGACAGACTGAGGAAAAGTCGTTTTGAGTGTAAATGAGAAATGCGTAACTCGTGTAGTAAGCCCGCCATGATGCTGCAAAGTAAAGACAAACTTCTTGAACTTCTTCCTGTCACAATTAACAAAAGAGTTGCTGAATCCTGCATTCATTGATTTATGCCTTTGTTTCTCCCCACCACTGTCTCTCACGCCCCTCCCCATCCTCTGGTACAAGCAAGTGGAGCTTGTGGTACTGCTGTTGTGACTGGTCTGAACTGCCAAAGCTTTCACAATATGTTGCCTCAAAGTCACTTTTGTTTCTTGTAATTAAAATAATTTATATTTATAGTCGTGCAGATGGAGGGCCTTATGTAGTTAACTGATGAGCTGGCTTGAGTTTTCAGAATCTCGAAGATGAGAATAAGGGAAGGAATATGTTTATATGGGTATCAGCATCAGCCATGATGCTGCAAAATAAAGACAAACTTCTTGAACTTCTTCCTGTCACAATTAACAAAAGAGTTGCTAAATCCTGCGTTCATTGATTTATGCCTTTGTTTCTCCCCACCACTGTCTCTCACGCCCCTCCCCATCCTCTAGTACAAGCAAGTGGAGCAGTACATGTCGTTCCACAAACTACCGGCCGACTTCCGACAGAAAATCCATGACTACTACGAGCACAGATACCAGGGCAAGATGTTTGATGAAGAGAGCATCCTGGAGGAGCTTAATGAGCCTCTGCGCGAGGTATGAAAACACCCAAGCATCCACTATAACGTGCTCATTCACCCACAAATACATATACTCTCCACCGAGTAAGTTGACTGGAATAAATTCATTATAATGCTCAGCTATAGTCTGTTTCTGAACGAATAAAAACATAACCTGGTATTTAAAGATGTCATTTCCAGTCTTCTCTGTATCGATTTACATAATAACTTTTCCTAATTTACTCACTCGCTAGGCGGTCAATGAAATCACCTGAACTTTTTACCAGTTTTCACTGAAAAATAACTAGATTTTAAAAGAAAGGAACAGATGGGTTTAGAATGATTTTCACATGAACTTTATGTTCCCACGTACCCAAAAGTTGTTTTCCCTGCTTCCAGCGGAAACTGTTTACTGCAATTTACAGTAAACAAGGTCCTCTTGCTTCAAGGACAGCTCAAAGTATGCTTCAGGTAACAGAAAATGAAGAGAAAAATAGGGAGAATACTCAAATGAGCTGTGCCAGGGTCCCTCAAGGTAATTAGAACAACAAAAACGTTAAACACGTACATGTTTGCTATGGAAATGGTGTTTTTATTATCTGATTTTGGGCCTTTTTAAAATATTAACAGTAATTTACAGTAAGTAAGTACTTTCCCTTTTTTGAAACAGAAAAATAAAGATAATGAGCTCTAACCATCATGCATTCATGAAATCAATAGTTTTACTTGTGGTTCTTCCTGAAATGCCAGTGCAGAACACCCCCAAACCAAATAAAGCTAAATCCAATAAAGTCTGTTGGGATTCATGCAGTGTAACTTTTTAGCAATGCTGCACTGCCGCATGCGATACAAACTGAGACTTTTATAATGTGTAACATGCATGCCCAACAATCTCACGACATCCAACACAACATTATGAGCCAAAGCTGTTTCCCCGTTACCATTTAGGAAATCGTCAACTTCAACTGCCGTAAGCTGGTAGCCTCCATGCCGCTGTTTGCCAATGCTGATCCCAACTTTGTGACCGCTATGCTGACCAAACTGAGATTTGAAGTCTTCCAGCCCAGAGATTACATCGTCAGAGAGGGCACCATTGGCAAGAAGATGTACTTTATCCAGCATGGGGTGGTCAGCGTCCTGACCAAAGGAAGCATTGGCATGAAGCTGATGGACGGCTCCTACTTTGGAGGTAAGTCACTGTCTTTGTCACCATAGGATCATCAATTACTGGTCTATTCTACTCTATTCTATTCAGTGCTTCCATGTGTTATTTACACTATGAATCTCAATACAATCCACTACAGTAACGTCACGGATGTGTGTTTACTATTTAAATAAGAATCGTAGCAAAAAGCAGATAAAAGAAAAAGACAAAAAAAAAACAGCACCCTGACATTTTACTTGGACTTGTTGTGCAGTCTTGCCTTACAGCTACTTCTGTCCCACTTTCCCAGGCTGTTGTTCCTCTGTGGCTGTTTAGAAACATGTGGTGCCTCTGCCGCCATCGCCACCCATAAACCCACACAGGCGTACACAAACACACACCCACACATTTTTTTAAGTCTTGTGGGTTGGCAGTCCCGGCTGCATTTTTAACATCCGGTGCCCTCTGCAGCAGACCAGAGTTCACTGGCAGTAACGCTGATGTGCCAGCAGCCCAGGGCACTGTTGGAGTGGCACACCACACACACGCACATACAGATCACACATACACACATCCAATTAATAACAGCTAATTAGCACAGCACAACGTTGATGACAGGGCCATTTGTAATGTCAAGCATAGACTGTTCGGCTGTGCCACCAGGGAGGAAATCACAGGTCTGTCTTCATACACAAAACTAGCAGTGGGCTTGGATTGGAGGGACAACATGGTTTAACCACTGCAGTGTGACGAAGTGCAGTGTGCATTTGTGGTAAAATCTCTCAATTAGTAAGTAGCAGGAAGTAGATAGTGATGTCAGGCTAAACATGTGACTTGCAACTTATATTTATAAAATTTAGCCGTATTTAGATTAGTGGTTAGAAACATCAGGTCACATATTTGATAGATGTTACAGAAAAGCAATACTGTATCTGTATACCGTCACGTACATTTCTTGGCCTGTACTATTGGCACACATTTCACATCGGCAAACTTTGGCTGGGCTGGCTCCATTATTGTATTAATACATTTAGAGAAGACAGAGCTTTGCAAACAATTTTCTATGGCTGTAAATGCAGCTGAGTCTGCAGCTTAGCCTTTGGCCATTTTGTCAAAATTGCCGTCTGGTGGAACAATGCACCACTTGTCCAGCCATCACAGTACTTAGCATTTGTTCATTAAATAACTGCTCTATCCTAAATTGGGTTTGGTGAAAATACTGGAAACTGAGTTTTGTACAGTTGCTTATTCACTGCCTGACTATTTGTCTGCACAGGCTTGTGGTACTGCTGTTGTGACTGGTCTGAACTGCCAAAGCTTTCACAATATGTTGCCTCAAAGTCACTTTTGTTTCTTGTAATTAAAATAATTTATATTTATAGTCGTGCAGATGGAGGGCCTTATGTAGTTAACTGATGAGCTGGCTTGAGTTTTCAGAATCTCGAAGATGAGAATAAGGGAAGGAATATGTTTATATGGGTACCAGGAACAGGAGAAGGAGTTTCTCTGTGAACATATCAATAAAACTGTAATTTTGGACATTATATTTTCCACTAATGGGAACAGGAAACTGTATGTCTGGCTAAAGGTTAAAAGGTTAAGGCAGTCATAATCCCAAATAGTGCTAGGAATATTCAAATCACTGTTAAAATTCACTTTACCCTAGATTTCTCTGTTTTTCATTATATTTGAGTATGACAGTTGCCCTGTCCACAAGCTACAAATGGTTACTCAGTGGTTTGAACAGCTTTTTAATGCAGCCCTGTTTCATGAGTAACATTATCCTCTCCCAACACTTCCCACTAATGATGCGAGCAATATGCAAATGGTTGTGTTATGTATAACCAGGAAGATCCCTAGTGACAATTTATGAAAGGATGTCTGGGGCATCTTGTGGATTCTGAGGAGAGAAACTCTTACAAAACTGGAGCATCTGTAATGCTTAAAACTTAACCTTCACTTCTCGAACATGACTGGACAAAAAAGAAAGAAAACTCACGTGTTACTAAAGTATGTCTTTCCACTGACATTTAGCTAATTTGACTAAGCTTTATATTCAGAATCGCCACACTGTTTATCAATAGACCGAGTAGTTCTGAGCTTTATACAGAACATCCTACAGTATGGCTTTTACTTCCATTACAGCAGCTGACCATGAGGAGCATAGGCACGATCATACAGTGATGGCCAAGATCCTACCATTACTGTGTGCTTAATCTTACTATTAAAGAATGATTAGACATTTTGGGAAATACAGTTATTTGCTTTCTTGCCAAGAGTTAAATGAGAAGATTAATACCACTCTCATGTCTGTACCGTAAATATGAGACTAGAGCCGGCAGCCAGTTAGCTTAGCTTAGCATAAAGACTGGAAACAGGGGGAAACAACTAGCCCGGCTCTGTCCAAAGGTAACAAAAGCACCTCTAAAGCTCACTAATTCACATGTTACATCTTGTTTGTTAAATCCGTACAAAAACCGAAGTATAAAAAATGACATGTTCAGGAGTCTTGGTGAGGTGGCCAGGCAACCAGCGGAGATCCCAGGAAGTCACTGCGCCTGGCCATGAAACAGTCATGCACATAAACTCCTGTAACAGCTTGTTGTTTTTACGCTTTGTACACCCTGTTTTCAGTTTTTGAGCTAAGGTAAGCTAACCGGATGCTGGCGGTAGCTTCAAATTCAATGGACAGACATGAGAATCTAATCAAAATGTTGAACTATTTTAATGAAAATTGCACAGTCATTGCACAGCTACTTATGCTTGTAATATTTTTTATGTTTTTTAATGACATGTGTAAGTTTGTGCCAATTTTTCTTGAAGCCCTCCTTGTTCGTTAGCTTTGTGCGACGCCCTGCTTGCTGCTGGAAACACCACAGTCATGAAGACAATTACAGTCCATTCCAGTATAGTGCCCCTATGCATGCTCTTAATGGAGTCTCCTCGTGTTTCGTTTTCTTGCTCCCTTTCCCACAGAGAGTCAGAGGAGGTCGACCTTTTAGGCGGGGGAAAAGGAGGGCATATGGTTGTCAAGACAACAGTCAACCCCAGCCCATAGAAAAAGAAAGCTAGAGAGAAGAAGATACTAGGGGAAGGGAAGGGGAACAACTGAATGTAATGAAGCTTGGCTGCACATCTCCAAATATAGAGTGTGCTTCCTTCACACAGCTGTCAGTGCTGGAGGAAATACTCGAGTTTTACTGTCAGTGGGTCATACTGGCTACACACAACCACTGCATGCATAAACCACTTTCAGTCTGATCACACATTTGCTCAAGGCCTAGAGTTTTGTACAGCCCGGAGTTTGGAAAGCTCGATGAATCCAAATATTTAAATGTTCAGGTGACTGAAATACACTGAAGTTTGGTCCATATTGCACTGAAAAGAAAATATTGCACATACAGTATCTTAAAGTGATATTTAGAGTGAGTTAAGGTGGTATGAATTACTCACTAGTAAGTATTGATGCATATGGATGTCAACTGAGGACCGGGCTAAGACTTTAAGCCACAACTTTTAACCACCTTCAATAGAAGAAGGTGCCTTTCGTGTGTGTTGTTTTGTAATAGTGTAATAGCAGGGTATCAGTATCAATTTTAGACTGCTCAACAAATATCTCCTTATTCATAGTATCTCTGTTCTTTTCTCTGTCACTGTCTGACACCATGAAATCTGTCAGTCTGCCATTTTGTGATTGTCTCTTGTCTGCTCTCTCTTTCATCCCATCAGAGATCTGTCTGCTGACTCGTGGCAGACGGACAGCCAGTGTGCGAGCGGACACCTACTGTCGCCTGTACTCCCTCTCTGTGGACAACTTCAATGAGGTGCTGGAGGAATATCCCATGATGAGGAGGGCCTTTGAGACTGTTGCCATTGACAGATTGGACAGGATAGGTAAGACTGCCACCAGGTTCAACAAAAACGTCACCAGTTGCCTTTATTTGATATTGTTTTACCATATAACATGGTAATTGTCACTTGGTGTGTAAATGTGTTCAAATCTGTGTAGAACTGCTCAGTCAAAATCCCAAATAGTTAATTAGGGCAAAAGGGCAGAAGTGAAGAGCGCCTTTCAAACTCAGATGCACACTATGTAACATTATTATTCTCAGATCTCAGTCATGCCAAGCAATTTCATCAGTGCTTGTTTTCACTGTGCCCATTCAACATAATGTCAGGTAGATTTATACACAGATAAATGCGGACATCTGATAACTTAAAGTTTTTTAATGCTAGCCTATGCTAGTCATATATTTTTCAAACTGTATGAACACATGCATATCCAAACCATACAACCATGGAGATTTTGGTTTCAGTCTCACAACAAGACAAGTCATCAAATCTCTGTCCAGTTAACAAGCTCATGTGAGTCCATGCAGCTTTTTATTTTTAAGCCCTTTATTGTGTCTTTAGAAAAAAATACAAAAATGTAACAAATTAATCTTTCCATCCAGACCTAATTAATGAAATGTGTCTCGGAGATTTAGTCACGCATAATTAGCATTACGCCTCACTGATAAAAGCCACAGGTATGGTGTCTTCAGAAGCATATGAGTCATTCATAAGATGAAATGAAGCATAAGGAAAGTGTATTCATTCATTAACGTGATATCTGACAGCTGTGATGTAGTGTATGAATGCTCCTAACGGGGATGATGTGTGGGGTAGAGGAAAGGAGTTGATGGTGAAAATGTATTCATGGCTGTGTATCATTTATTATGTACAGTAGTTTCAGAGTGTGAATCTGTCATGGCAATTGAATGCTTCCTGTGGATACCTGCCATTTTGGAAAACAGTTACTTAACATATGTGACACAGAAACTGCTGAGCAATATCACATTATTGTTCCTCTGTACTCTAGTTTCGTTTACTGATTTGTTAAAATGATTGCTCAGCAGTGGCTCTGTCTGAACATCCGTGGTTGAATGCTGCAACACACACACACACACACACACACACACACAAAGATACACACAAACATACACAGAGACTGCCTTGTCTTAGCAAAGCCTTCGGAGCCCCTTGTTAGCAAGTAAACAGAAACATGTTATTTTTTTTCACAATGCAAACAACTTTCCCCTCCCATAATGCCTCCCAAGGTCAACAGTACCGCTGATGTCACATCCCCCTGTCACATGACCACACTTCACATGTTTACAAAAGCCCTGCATCCGCCACCTGCCAGCTGTTGCCATAGCAGCCAGATTCCACACATGAGCAGCCTTCAGTCAGTCAACTCACATATTTGGAGGGAGACTGACATGTCTGCTTTGAGACCTAACCACCAGCCAAATATTCCCACTAGACTCCATGTGCACTTGATGAATTTTAATCACTGATAATGTGTTCTTTTGTTTGGCTTTGTCAGCAGTGTTTGTCATCTGGATCAAACACACAGAGGGCTATCAGAAGCCATGTTAAAAATATTAAATGTAAATACAGACTTGCAAATAATGACAAAAGCTTCGTTCCTTTTACGTGTAAAAAGGGATTGTTGGATGCGTCTCCATAAGATCCTCATTTTAAAATCCAGTACTATCCAATGCTTCAAATGTCAGTCTTTAAAAAAAAACCCCTCAAATCTTTAAATTCCATCATGTTTAAGATTTTCTGATGAGCACCTGTGACCAGGAGCATTTATTTAGGATCAGTTCAGCTTGACAGACCATAATTATTCACATTTGTGAAGGAACTGCGCTCTCCAGCAGTCATCCCTAACCCATTTTCATAAAAACAGTCTCTGACTTGTGAGCCATTTCTACATAGAGAGGGGCTAATCCCTTGTCCATTGTCTTTATACCCTTGATGCATCAAATTGTCAACACTGTGTCACAAAAGATGAGCAAAAGAAGCTTTATTGAAGTGATTTAAGGTGGGGTGGAGGTGTTATTTGGTAATGAATAGTCATTGTTGTGAAAGCAACAATGCAACGAATGTGTGAGTTCTGCAAAAGAGGCAGCTTCAGCTTATCAACTGCTCCAATGTCATAAAGGCTCTGACCTCTAAAAGGCTTCATAACCCCCAACGAAGCTCTGCATTGGCACATGAGACAACTCGTGTGTCTACCTCGCTATCAGGTGGTGCCCTGTTCCCTTTTCTTTTGCGCTCACCCTGAAGTGCCATCAGCGAGTTATTGTCACCCTTGGATGTCGCCTGTAGCATCTGTTTGCCATCCACGAGTCCCAAAGACGGACACCCGGGTGGTAGGCAGACACTCAGAGGCAGAGGCAGACACTCTTGCTCAGAAGGAGGTGTACTAAGGACGACCCCTGACATTTCGAGGAAGACCTAGGGGTGCTCCTCGAGGAAGAACACCCTTAACGTTACTGCTGGGTTTTTACAAGCTGTCTCCTCCCTCCACACCCTGACAGAGGACCTCATCACCAAGCCTCGTCTGCCAAACTGTGTGTGTGTGTTTTTGGTCTACAGATGGAACCCATTACATGTTAGGAGGGCACAGGAGTCACCACAGTCTGGATCTCCCTCCTCCTTCTGGCCCGGCGGCTAGTCATATTAGGGAAGAACAAGTTTATGACCAGCCTTTTTGACCTCTTTGTTACGTGGGTATCACTCAGGCTGTTGTGCTGACTAACAACCTAGCTTTCTTGCCAGCTCTTTAGACTGCCTGCTGGATCAGAGAACTAAACTGACTGCCAGTGACAGTAGTGTAGTAGAGCTATATGCGCTACTCAACTTGCCCACAGGCACACGCACACTTGCCCATCTTCTGCGAGTCCCTCTTCGTTCCCAAGGTACAGCAGATGGTGGATCATCTGGGTGCAGCTAAGAAGGCGAGCAAGCAGCTGAAATCTTGTCCTTGGTCCCAACCTTCTTCCCCAGCAGTGTTTGTTGAGCAGAGAGCCGCTCTGACTGGCCTTTAGCATCATCATCATCATTGACTGGCTGCTCCAGATATTCCAACATTTCAGCCGTCCCATCAGCTGGGTGCAAGCCTGGGTAAGCTTAGAGTGCCAACCCCATCCATTCTGCAGAAAGTCAAGTGAAATTAGATGAAAAGGGGAGTTGCCCAACACATAACAACATCCCTCAAGGAAAAACCTTTTATTCTCCTACTTCATCCCCTGAACATCCTATATCAATTGTGGAAAGGTTAATGCATCTACACTGAGAGGTGCCCCACCTGGGTTGGACTTTCTCCCTTTCTCCTTAACTCAGGTATGATTAATAAAGCAAACAGGTGACATATTGATGGGTTGTCTGCCTCAACTCACCGTTAGTTACCTCTCTTCACATGTCAAAGAATTGATTCACTGATTAGAAAGAATTGTTCCCCAAATAGGCACACACTCGCTCCTCATCAAGAAGAGAGATGTCTCTGTTTACCTCCTCCATCACCCTTCCTGGTCATTGTGTCAGAGAGGAGGAACTTCACATTCAACTGCAAACAGCGGGTTTCAGACACAACGGTCCCTAATTCACTCATCTTACTTACCTGACAGCAGTGAGAACCCAGGGAGTTTTAACCTCACAACTTTATGACGCACACACTTCTTTCTGTTACTGGCACATCCTTGGCCAGTGATGAACCATGTGAGATCAGATGTGACGATTCTCTCACACACTTTCCTGCTGTGACGTCTCAGTCTCCCTTCATAGGAAATGTTTTTTTTCCTTGTGTTGTTCTCTACAACAGTAGTGTGACCCTGGTGGGTCCAAACCCTCGGCTCAAATGCAGACCTTCATTCAGGTGCATTCTACAAACCTCGTCCTCTAACCTTGTCCTCTTGTCTAAAAAAGTCAGAAGGAAACTGGGACCTGCTGCTTTAGTCTTAAATGTGCTCTTCCAAGTTAAGCTCCCTGTTGAGCTTCTTCTGTCTTCTCGGTTTCAGAGTTTTACTTAATGGTGAGAAGTCACAAGCATTAAAATTTCTGTGAGTCATTCACAGCTTGATGTCACATGAGAGGTGTTGAGGTCACATGTGAGTGGTTAAGGTGGCATGGCCTTCATGAGTCATCAGAGTTACTTTAATTAAAGTGTAAAGTGGTGTAAAAATCCTGGCGAAGGGATATCAGCATTGCATAGACTGCTGAGTCTTAATCAGAAGAGGCTGATTTTTTGGCATTGCTCCTCTCCAGGGTTTGTTGCATCTCCTCCATGTACCCTGCAGGTTTGTGCATTCCTTGTTGTTTTTTGTCACCATGGGACAGCTGAGGTGGTGATGCCTCTGTTCAGCCTCATGTCAGCTGTCCATCTTCTTCAGAAGTTGGGGCCACTGCACCGGCTGTGATTTCAACTATTGAGGCTGGATCCAGTGAGCTGCAGGTAGATTAGGGTTCATCTTCCTGCACAGCCATGAGCTGGTTTGGCTCTTTGGACCTGCAACTAAGAAGCCTCTCCCATTACATACAAGTATTCGCAGTGAATATTATGATTCACAGACCACTCACCATGGGTGGGACTTGTGAGGTTGCTGCTCCTTCGTAGGGCATACCACTGTCTAATTCAGCGGAAGGTGCATCAGTTGTCTCTGGTGCTGCATACTTGTGGGGGTTAAGCAATAGTGAGGCCTGTTAGATGGCTACACACATACTCATAGAGCTGGAGTTACATCCAGATGACTATTATTTTCTCACATCCTGGTAGTGCATCCATAGACATAGAAGCACAAATAAACAAATGCTGCGGCAATAGGTATGCTCTCTCTCACACTGTCAGCCCTGAGGTGACAAAACACTGTTCTATCCCCATAACAGGGAATCGTTGCAAAAGATGCTCTCTATTTCTCTCTCTATGTGTATGTGTGTGTGTGTGTGTTTGTTTGTCAGTAATGGATTTTGTGCGTGGAGAAAATGACAGATAATTCCATAAATAGACTACTATCATGACCAGGAATAGAATTAAAGATAAAGGTAAACAATAAAACTGTTATTTCTGTGTCTCGTAAAAATTGCCTGATAATAAGAGAAGGTAAGATAATGCTATGGGACCAAACTTTATTTGTACAATAGCATTTACTTAAGCAACAATGCTACTTTCTGTCTCCATGTCATTGCAGGCAAGAAGAACTCAATCCTGATGCACAAAGTTCAGCACGATCTGAACTCGGGTGTTTTTAACAACCGCGAGAATGAGATGATCCAGGAGATAGTTAAATATGATCGGGAGATGGTTCAGCAAGTTGACCTACCACGATCGCGGGCCATGTCCATGACACCTCCTCTACATGGTGGGATCTTTACTCCTCCAGGTTCCTCCACCCAGCCCCAGAATTCAGCAATTGCCACTCTACAGCAGGCCGTAGCCATGAACTTTTGTCCCCCCATGCAAGGGAACTTGGTAGGAGCGGGGCATCTGCAGTCCCCCCGGATGATGAGGAGATTCCAGGTGATGGAAAGTGTATCCAGCCCTGTCTCAGCCTCTCCACTGCAGTCTCAGCTCCTTGCTTCTGGTGCCTTTGCTCCCATCCTGTCCAGCCCCCCTGTCCAGAGCCCACTGGCAGTTGGAGGGCGATCATTCCAGTACGGATCCAGTGCCCTGGCTGGTCCCACCTCAGGCTCCCAGCTTTCTCTAGTCCAGCAGCACATAGCCAGCCCTGCACACCGGCCCAGCACACATAAAAGTACCCATTCCTTGCAAATGGGCAGTCTGAGCCAAGACGCCAGGGCACTGTCAGCCTCTCAGCCCTCACTGCCTCATGAAGGGGTGCAACCAGGTGCCCCCAGTCCGCCCCAGTCTACACGAGTCTCCTCCACTTCCATTGGACCCCCTCAGACCCCATCAGGTCACACAAGCGTCCGGAGCGCAATACCACATAGGGCGGTACTGCCCCACCAGATGTCTGTGGGGGCCTTTCCTGTAGCATCCCTGCCTGGTTCTGTACAGAGTTTTGGGGCGGGTGCAGGGCTGGCAGTAGGGGGTGTGGGAACAGGTCTTGGGGACTCGGGACTACCCAAGAAGGACTCTATAGTGAGCCTTCCTGAGACAGACCACGTCAAAGTCAGATCCAGGTTATCATCAAACTTGTGATCTTAATTAAACTCTTCTGGAGGAGTGACTCAATGAGGGGCTTGACTGCAGGAACGGGGGGGGGGGTCTGTTCTTTCTCCTACAGTTCCTCTTCTCTCTACCCACTCCAGTTTGACTATCCGAATGTATGAATGTTGAGTGAGTGGCAGCAGGGAGAATCTGAGAGGAGACTGTTCTAACATAATAAAGTCTGTATGGTGACTTTTGAATCTGCAGCATTGAGATGTTTCTACTCACAGACATAGTAGTTGCACAGATCAGTAGTGGTAAAGTAGCATCTCCCACTCCTTTATTTACTGTATTTCACAACATAGTCAACAATATAGCGGCATTTCTGCTTCACTATCCTCTCATTCACCTCATTCAATGCAAACTTGGGGTCGGATGGGACTAAAAGAAAATCAGGGACCTGCTTCAGATATCAGAAGTTGGCACTTTAATGAGGTTTAACTACTGTATCTACCACATTTTGTCAGTAGGCTGGCTGTAAAAGATGATCTTCTCACAAAGACATATTAATTGTGGTTTCGTAAAAAGTTATAAAAAGTTTGAACATTAAAATTGTGTGTTTTTCTTGTGTTTCCTAAGTATTCCTTTAGACAAAATTTGTAAGCACAAAATTGGATGATATTCAATAAGAGATAATATTCAATAATGAGTCCTTTGACTACCTTTATTCCAATATATTAAGCCATATTCTTCCCCAGACTATTGATATGAGTTGGCCTCTTTTGTAAGTCTTCCCTGCCTCTGATAGTCCCCACAGATGAATATGTGAGCTCCTAGGACCTTCAGATCACAGACAATGAATACCCGTTATACTGAAATTACAGCTGTGGGACAAATTGTCTAGTTCCAGCCAAGCCATCGATTTCTACAGGAAATGTCTGCATGTTTGTTTAATTTAAAGCTGCATTAATCAATATTTTTTATATTAACAGTGAATCAAATGAAGTGTAATGTGCAGGGAGTTGCTTGTAGGGATGAAACCACGGAGAATGATCACTTAACTCGGCATCTCCATGGAGCTTCTTAGGCTTTTTTAGCTCATTGTTTTGGCTTTAAAGCCCACAGATTTTCTGTACAGTTCATTATTGCATTATTCATCCTGTAGCAAAAGGCAGCAGTTTTCAGCAAATAAGCTCACTTAAACCCACCATGTACATTTAGCAAGCTAAAGAGCCAGATATCTTTCTCAGGAGTTGGTGTAGACTAAACCAGATCTGAATATCTTCAAACTTTTTCCCTTCTCCATGCACCTTGAAGGTCAGTGAAGTTGTGCCAGAAATATCTACTCTGCTTCCACAGGACTAAACCAGATCTAAAAGGTGTGTAAAAATCTGACTTCTCTGTCAATCTGGCCAGAAAGAGGACTGCAGTGGGATTATAATGTTGCTTGTTTCTGTTGGACGTGTAAGTAGCCAACTGTTTGCTAAAATGTGTGTCCAGAAACATAATAATGTAATAATATGCCAGGGTTGTGTGTCTGTCAGCTTCTTTTGCCGTTTGTGTGCCCCCAAGAGGCCAAAAATTGATGAATGCAGCTTTAAGATTAATGATACAAGATCTAATAAAAATACACCTTACTAAAAGACTCTTAACAACAGATTAGATTTCTGAAGTAAAGGGTTTATGGACTGTAGTCATGTGAGTAGTAATATCTCACATTTTGTGAAAGTATTCTGTTGTATAAATTATAATTCACTGCAGTTAATAACAAAGAATTTTATACGACCCAAAATGTAAATCCATTCAAATTCACATAATCAAAATATAAATCCATTCTCTTCTCACCCTGAATCTCACATTTCTTGCAGCAGCAGTTTCGGCAACCTGTCACTATGCCAAAGTCAATTCATACAGATAATGAATCTCCTGCAAAGCTCAACCCTACTGTAAACGCTACAGTTTAGATCAACAGCCAAGGACAGTGCAGATACTTTGCAGGATGTATATCGCAGTGTGCCTCTGTCATTAATGCCTCAATAAGAGTCCATCGGATGCCGCTGATTTGTGTCCAAAAGCATTAGAAAGGGAACCTTTTCTCCCAGACCTGACTTTCTATTCACCTCATCTCACTAATGCCTGAACCATTACTGGGTAATGAGAGTGGAAATTGGAATCCCTCTGGTCTGTTTGGGACTGTTATTATTCTCCTTCGATTGGATTTCATTATACAGTGCCAATGATGACTTCCTCCTCTATGATCATTTTGCATTTTCATTTTGTTTAGTTTCAGTTCCTGCGTTGTTATCCACCTTGAGAATTCCGAATGGGACAAAGTTGAAGGTTTGTAAGTATTTTTATACAGTGTTTTTGAGGTCTGTTGTGTTTTGTTTTATGCCCAAATTATGCCCTGTGGAACCTATTTAGGTGCTCAAAAATAATGAATATAGAGGCTTGTTATGAGAACAGTGTTTTACTGAACTTCACATTGTGTCCTGGAGGCACTGTCTTAGGACAGGAAGTGCATTTAGTGACAAAATAAGTTTAGACATTTTTTACTTCATTGGAAAGCACACAGTAGAGGAAGATGGATGAAAGGAGGAAAAAAAGGAGATAGAGATCAAATGGATTGCAAAAAAAGGGTCAGTGGCTAAACCTAAATCACAAGCAGATATTAGTAACTCGAGCGCAATGATCCTAAACAACCCCACGACTTTGATAAAAGCCGAAGAATGAACAGAGTGAAACCAAAGTTTCGAGGCCTGGAATTTTTCGTATGCAAATGTTTCAAAATGTTGAGATATAAATGACATGTCACAGACTGAATCATTCACACTGAGTAAACGTACAAATCAGAGAATACTACACTAAACTCATTCAGTCATATTGTGTGAAAGTGATGTTTATCACACGAAGCAATAACTGTTTGAAGAGTGAGTGATCACTTTATGCAGATGATGTTCTGTTGTATCCTTGAGATGTTGACGGAGATGCAATATTTCACCTTTTGGATTGATTTCCCAAACTTTACTGAGACTTTGTTTAAAGTCTGTTTTTGGAAGAACTTGAACAGATATTCAGATTTAAAATGCACTCTTTAGTGACAATAATTTGATTGACATGGTTGTTATTTCTATGTGTAAACATAGTGTTCATCGTGTAAACCAGACAATTTATTTATTTAGCCTAGTTTACCGTAGCTGTAGACATACTGAAAAAGAAAATGTTTGAAAATGGAATATCTTTTTAATCTTTGACAAATTGCATATTATCACCTGGTATGAACCGATAATACTTGAGCATATAATTAAAGCAGAACAAAAGCGTTTGCATTACAAAAGATGTATCGCTTCTTTTTCTAGTCACTCACAGTACCACCCACAGTTTGTATATAATCCTGTGCCAGTTGCTGTGAGGTCTGCATGGTTTCTTCTACTGTGTATGTTTTATTTGTTTATTTATTTTTCTAATCTCACACCCCAGTCCATTTCCAAATCTTGCTCCTTTTGATTTTTTTGCCCTCTTTGCCATTACCTCTGCCATCCAATTAGCATGTTGCCCAGAACTCTGTACAGTAAATGCACTTTTCCCTCTCTTTGCAACTTTACAAACATATTTAGTGTTATCTAAATGCTACAACAACTCAACCGTTCTTTTTCAGTACACCCGCCAGGCTTTGGGAAGAGTGGCATCTGCGGCACATGCACGCATGCACGTAGCACCAGCAGCATCAACAGAAGCATCTGTATTTGCCAAGTTGTGTGCTTTCAGAATGCTTTTTTTTCTCCAAAGACTTTCTTCATAGATCCTCCTTTTTCCTGTCTTCAATGCTACAGCTTCTCCAGAGTTAAAACTATTTTCCATTCCAATTTTTATTCAAATGTGTCTTTGTGTTCATCAATGGCAGTAGAGCACGGAGATTCAGAGTGTTTAAAATGTTTACTTACAAGGGCTGTTGCTTTGGACTGAGCGATGATGTGATTTTGTGTCTCTAACTTTGTCACACGAGTACATTCCTGCTAATGAGTTCAAATTATTTTGCTTTTATTGGCCAATAACGACTACACCAACAGTGAAAAATATATAATGCACTTTTTTATACTAGTTGTTTCTGTATTTTACAGTATACAATACAACATGATTCAACATCAAACAGCAATCATTCAGCATTTATTTGTTATTTCCTTTACATCCTTGCTCTTCTGCTGGCTTAACTCTTTCCTGCTTTCTTTCTCAGATCCCAGACCTGTTAGCGTGTGTAATGGCATTCAATAATACAGTGACTGAAAGCCAACAATAATACCAAAACCAATCCGTACCTAAGCACTACAGACAAATGTAGGCTACAGAATGTACACTGAGGTCTTCACCAGTAACTGTTAATTCCCTTGAAGCAAACAGGCGATCTCAGGCAGTCACTGTCTGTAAAATCAGACGCTAACGGTGCAGTACAAGCGTTTCTGTGTCAGGGACCTGATTTCCTTTTATTGAGCCACTCTGCAGTTGTCACATCCCATAACATGTACTGTGCATACCTAGTGCCTAGCATATATTGTAGTCTCCACATACATGTACTATAGTGTGTGGCTGTAAAAANNAAAAAAAAAAAAAAAGCGAACTTCTCACAATGCAAATGTCACTGTCAGTTATATCCCACTGCAATACATGTAAAAAGGAAAACAAATAAATTGTATTTGAATACCGTATGATTCCACTGCTTCATGTTTAGACCCATCATTTTGGGTTAGCATATTGGAAAAGTACAAACAGGTTATGAGTTATTAATTTTGCGTATTCTCATTAGAAGCAGATCCTCTTAATGCAATAAAAGCATGTAATGGTGAATGCCTCTGCTATCTGTTAGTCGTGATGTTATTGTTCATGTGACAAACTTACAATGGCCTCTGAATCTTTGTGATTGATTGTTTACATTCTCACTGATTTAACATCATCTGATTATCTGCCTGGTTATCAAGGGAAAAAATACCCTTCAAACTCAGTAAAAAACTGGAAAATTTCTTGTGTGGAATAGTGGATTCATATGTTGAGTATTTGAATGCTTTCATTATAAAATGTGACATTTTTTAAAGCCACATGCTTTTTTTGTCACATGCACATCTGCATTTAATCATTCTTCCCTTTTGACAAAAAGCATCAAAAACGTCCTTTACATAGACTTACTGTATGCACCAAAGTTAGAAGTCATTAAGTCACTGCAGGAAGCTGTGACTGCTTCACAGTAAAAGATTTTTAATGGCTGGTCTGTAAAAGGCTTTAATTTTGAAGCAGCCACAGAAAGTGTTACAAAATACTGTATCTCTTCATTTACGACAAACAGTTGCCAAAAATAAAGGTGGTTTTTGCTTTTGACATATCCCGATATATTTTCTTGCTAAAATAATATAACAAAAATCAAAAGAATTGATTGACGAAACCACTTAAAAATCTCACAATTTTCTAAAATCCATTAATTTCCACTTCTAATGACACTTGATACAGCATTTTAGGGAATGCCACTTTGTTTTTATGTTGCAGGTCTGTCAGCCAGAGTTTTCCCTGCACAGTTGGGGCAGATGGTCTCCAAAGGGGAAACTGGACAGACTTCAGACACTCATTGTGTGAGTTTGCCGTCCAAAGGTTTAAATGCAGATGATTAAAGAAGCTTCTGTAGATTTAGTACTTTCTGCGTATAATTTACTGGCAATTTAGTCCATACATCCACAAAGTTACACATCTCCTAAAGAAACATATTTACGTCAAAATTAAAATATATATAAAATATATATTATATATATATATATATATTTATATTCATCCAGTTCACCGGAGCATCACTGCATCAGGCACCAGATGTGTGTGTACTGTATGTGTTTGATGGTTGTTAATCAACCCATCACAGCCTGTCAGTCAGAATAAAGGTCAGGCCAAGTATCTCCCACTGACATACCTGACACACACACATACACACACCTCTGCCAACACCTGTCTCTCTCTCCCAAACACCAGCACTTCCTCTCCACTGTGCTGCCTCCTGCTGACAGAGAGCTCTGGCTCCATTCGCTCCCTCCAGGACTGTCTATACACTCTGCTCCCCTGCTAGTGCTGCTGAGTGCTGGCCACTCATGACACCACGGGGCAGGAGATAGGCCGGGAGAGCCCAGGAGCCTGGCAAGGAAATCAAAGTGCTCTCTGCGAGAGTGAGTGGTCCAGCTATCAAAGAGTGGCTTCCAGCTCTGGCATGCCTGGCAGATAGCGACCAACACCTCTATAGTGTTCCCTTTCTGATGGTCCTGTGGCTGGAATAAAGAGCTCACTAAAAGCTAGATGTGATACTCCAGCAGGTGTGGTGTCATTCAGTGACATACTGTGACAACATTCACATATTATCTATCAAGTGAGCAAACGTTTAATTCAAATGTAATTTAAATGTAAAACAGGCCGTATTCCATACTAATGTGTCTGTCATGCCAAATATTCATCACTTTTTGGATTTTGAAAGGAACATTTTCTACCAATTAATTCAATCATGGTTGTCCATTTTTTTAACAGCTTATGTCTATTTCTGGTCATGATGGGCTGGAGCCTTTCCCAGCATGCTTTGGGTGTGAGACAGGGAAACACCCCCCATACAGGTCCCCGCTATATCACAAGGCTAACACAGATAGAGGCACACTCACGTTCACACTTATGAGCAATTTCAAGCCTCCGCTCGTCTCGCACTTAGTTGGACTGTGGGCA
The DNA here is from genome assembly GCA_003416845.1 of Oplegnathus fasciatus. NCBI lineage: Eukaryota > Metazoa > Chordata > Actinopteri > Centrarchiformes > Oplegnathidae > Oplegnathus > Oplegnathus fasciatus. Next base: position 394,071 of record NTHP01000087.1, on the reverse strand, counting down.
GAGAGCAGACCAGCTGGATGAACAACTCCACACAGAAACACAATGACCATACACTGCCTGTTGTTACCTACTGAACCAAACTGCCTCTTCTTTTCCACTTTCAAGACAACAAACATTCACAATTCAAATCAAAGAATTCAAATCTTGCAAATGCAACAGAAATATGCAAAAAAGAGAAATACAGTATAAGTAAGTGAGTTAAGTTTGACACTTTTAACAGTATGCAGAAAGTGACTTCCCAAATTAGGTTGACCACCAAAGTGTTGAAAGTCATCCTGTCTATATACGAGGCTCCCTACACTGATGCCAGATGTTGATGCCATGGCTGCTTTGAGTAGTATAGTCCAGTAAAGTGTTGCAGCATTTTAAAAAAATAGATGTTTAGATATGTTTGGTAAATCTGAGCTTGAAAGTTCTTGGCCTCCCTGACCTTGACATTCCTTGGAATAACCTTGGAAACAGTAACATAGCTCAAGATCTACTTACTACCTCTTTTCAGAGCTTTCAGCTGCACCCCCAGGTCTTCATCAGCAGACTGGCAACTGAGCAAACTCTATCCACTGATAAAGACAGTGAGATTCAGTTGAAAGCTCTAGAAAAAGCTAGTAAGTGGACTTTCAGCTTGTTTAAAATCTATGCAAATAGCTAAACATACCACATATTATGTTAAAATTAACATAACCTTTGAACTAATATTAGACGCATGTCCAGAGACTTTTAACTGCGCTGCTGAGGACTTAAGGCAAGGTTCACTTGAAAATGACTGTAAAACAAGGATTCTTGCAGTGTTTTAGAGACATCAGCATATACACAGGCTGGTCCATCAGTCAGGCATAACAACTGTATATGTGGGCTCAAAGGGGAAGGAATATTATAAAAGGTAGAGAATAATTGCATTTTCTTCTCTCCAGAGATGTCAAAATGATGGTTTTGTCAAATGTAAAAGTTGTCTCCCGTGCCATCCCCCAACTCCATCACCTTTGCACTACATATTTCATACATATTTTAATGCAGAATCATCATCAACAAGACGTGTTAATCTCTGGAGAGGACCCGTAATGGAAGCTATCGGACCATTTCCTGCTACAAGCTGTGTTCAATTACTGCAGGTTGGACCTGTGCAGCACTCCGATCTAACAGCAGACATCCTTGGAATCACCCCAGAGAAACCAAGACAGGCCCATCAAGCTACACGGCAACTGCAATTTGCTGTAAGGACATCTTCAATATCCTGTTTACTCCCTCAGCCAAAGTCAACCGTAGTTTATGTCAAAAACAGACGTTAAGTGCGTGTGTTCCCTGACCTGCCCCTCCGCACTAACCCCGCTACAAGTTGTGCCATTTTAAGTGTTGTGGCAGCAGTATTTTAAAGCTAATTCATAGCCGTCCCTCTGGCATGAGTCACAGCTATTGATTGAGTCACTTATATCCTCAGCATCCACACAATACACCCATACACCCATGGCCACTCCTTGGCGTTGAGCTCAGGTCATGAAGTGCGGTACATTTCTTTCTCAGCCGTGTGTCAGAAGCTAAGTTGTGAAATGTTATATGAGTTAAGTATGTGAGAGCTTGAGAGCACTTTACGGGAGAAAGTTGTCCTTGACAACTGGCCTCAGAGAGACGAGGGGAGCCTGCTGAAAGTAGACCTTGGCTTAGTTTGCTTTTGCATTTAGATGGTGGCAGGTTCAGTGTAAAGGACACTTACTGAGTTGGTTTATTAGCTGAGTTGAGAAAAGGAGGGTTAAGTTAGAACGGAAATGTACTGTAAGTGTGATGTGATCTTCTTGTGGCGCTGCACAGAATATAATAAAAATGAGCAATCTGTGACGTAAATGCAAACAAAATGGCAGTTTCCACCAAAAAATCCATAGTGCAGCCTGCACTTCGACACTGACACTGACTGGCAGTCTTAAAAAAATTCAACATTCTGGAAAATTATAGCTTATTTGTTGTCTTGCTGAGAGATACATACATGAGAAGATAGGTATCGCTCTCATGTCTATGGTAAATATGAAGCTACCGCAGGAGCAGAAGCTAAACCAAGATTTAAATCAAATGCAAATGTTCTATGTAAAGTTCAACTTGAACCTGTGAACTCTGACAATGCAAATTTGCTCCAATAGCAAGGCGTCTTGACAGTGCTGACCTCGGAGAGGACGGAGAACCACAGAGCCCAAAATGTAAGGGAAGCTATTTTATGTGTGTAGCACAATTCATTTTTATCTAATCTCTTCTGTCGGAGTAAAAACTGTTCCACAAAAGAGCAAATTGTCTGCAGACTGTTAAAAGACAGGAGTTGATGGTACTAATAAAGATGGTACATATTTTGAATAAACTGTGTGAACCATATGGCGTGAACATATTGTCCCGTTAGCGACTGAGTTAAGCAAATGAGCTGACAAGAGCTTTTTAGCTCTGACAGCTTTATTTTCCTTCTTCAATAACTTTTTAGTGAACAAAATGCCACGGGCAAGTAACTGAGAGAAGCTCCAGGAGCTATTGCGACTGACTAGCGCTAACCTGGCTAGGCTGACATTCAAGTTAACAGTTAGCTCGCCACCTACAACAGTTCACTAACTAGTCCTATTTGTAGTCACTACGTCACCAAGCTTTTGGCCACACCTATTTTGCGGGGATGAGCAAATGTGACTTGGTGGTGTAACCGCTGCTTAAAGACTGGAAACTGGGATTCAGCGAGCCTGGCTCTGTTCAAAGGTAATATATATAAATATACCAATTTAAGTAGTTAATTTGTGAGCTGTTTCTCTCTACTTCCCGTGTTTATGCTAAACTAAACAGCTATTAGCTCTATATTTTAATTTAGCGTACAGATATGACAATGGTAACTTCTCAACTAACTCACAGCAAGAAAGTGAAAAAGCGTATTTCCCAAACTACCAAACTCTTCCCTTAATACACAAAACTAGACAACAACTACATCAAAGTTAATATTATTTTTTGGTGCCACTGAAGGTCTGCTTTCATTTGAAATGTCTGTAAACACAAAAGGAAATCAGGTTATATTATCAATTCTAATCAGCAGAAAAATACAAACACTTTTCAAACTTTTCATTGATATACAATGTGTGTGAATATATGTGCAATTTGGTAATATTAATGGCTGGTCCTCACAGAAAGCACACCGAGCATGAAAAACACAGTTCAAAGATTTCACTGTAAAATCAAGTCATTAGGTGATAGCTCAATTTTACCGAAATAATAAAATATCTGATCAAAGTCGCAAGTCATGTCACAAAATGTGAAGAGCATCTCCATGTGCATGTCGCCATGCAAATCATCTGAAAACCTACAGTCTAATCAGCACACTATTTGTGCCCCCTCGAAGATTATTTCCATTTCATTACATTGCCACTCAGCCAGCTTTGTTTGGCTGAGCCTACATTTGCCTTTGAACATCAACGGCACCTTTTGTCTGAAACTGCAGTAACGTTTCCAGCGATGATCAGATAGCACTTCTGCTATTTTTACTTCTAGATGCGGCACTGGCCCAGAAAAATAAGATCTGAGTTGATTAGTGAAGCCTGCAAACCCTTTGTGGTGCATCTAAAAGGAGGCCTTCATCTCATGATACACAATAGGATTGAAATATGCAGATATAACTAAATAACGGGCCGTCTCATTCATCCTATTTAAGCACACTAAGAATACCAGCTATTTCTTTGAACCACTGAATGAATAAGGACACATTTTAAGAAACACATTTATTTTAGGGCAATTGTCAAGTGCTTAGTCATTTCAAGAAGGTAAGAATCAAGAGTACACTGGGACACAATGCTATCTAAGAGCCCCTTGCCTCATCCCTCCACATTTCTCTTTGTCTGAGAGTCCTGTAGCCCCCATGTCAGAGAAGTTCAGCTTTCATTTCCTCACCAACGTCTCTTCTTCAAACTTTCTCAGAAAATGTTTAAATGTTTGATTATTGTGTCAGAGAGCGTCCTGCCATCCAGTAAGTGATGGGATCGATGATTAGGTGGGATAGTCGCAGAGGCAGGTCCGCGCTCTGTGGAGGTCTTCACAGCATGAAAATGCACAGACGCACGCACGCGCGCACGCACACACGCACACGCGCACACACACACACACACACACACACCATTCACACACCATTCACTAGCAATTACTGTTTGTAGGTGAAAGGTTTTTGCTCAGTCTCATCGAGTAGCAGAAGTGTTGCTGAGTGATGAAGAAATAGACACAGTTCACATGTGATTCAGTCAGTACGGCTCATACACACACACACACACATATATACCTGAATATGGTCTACGCGTCCATTATAAGAGGTACTTTTCACTGATTGAAGTCTTAACATTCCCATCCGGTGCTGATTTCCTCATCTTTCGCCTGGATGAGTATCCCACCCTCCCTTCCATCAGCCCACTAGTCAGTTAATCAGGCGGCTTCACTGCATGTGAACGCCTCCAGCAGCTCCAACAGCTCCAGCCAGCCTGTGGACCAGGAGGCTGGATCAATGTCCTGATGTCTGAGGGAGACAAAGCCAGTCGAGACCCCGGGGCCCGCAGCCTCCCTGCCGCACTCTGTCAATTCCACTCATCTCCCTCCACTGGCTCGCCCTCACGAGCCTCTCAGCTGAAGAAATAAGTGGATTCTTTCACTCGCTGGAGATCAAAATCACCTAGAGAGGCATGAGGCGAAGTGTCAGAGCAAGTTTAAGTCTGTGGACAGTAGTTACAGAAAGTAGATTACATGTACCGTAGCTTTAATTATAAACAAAACTTTAAATTACCACATACTTTTACAAGATAGGTATGCTAACACAGCTATGTATTTTACATGAACAAAACAACTGTAAAAAACAGAAGGGACTCTTCTATAATAAAAATATCTACATCTATTGTAACCTTATTATTTCTGTGGAACTAGCTTCCATTTCCCTGCTTTAACTTTGATACTCACACCGTTAAGCTACACCTGGGAGAACTTTTAAGGTAAGATGTGATGGCACATGTTCATTAATTAATCAATGGAATAATTCAACGGTATTACTGTTAAAATTTGGTTGATCAAGAATAAATTACGCTGGCGGTGTACTTTCAGCTAAATGCTAACCTCAGCATGCTAACACACTCAGAATGACAATGCTGACATGCTAATGTTTAGCAGGTATAATGTTGACCATGTTCACCATCTTTAGTGTGTTGGCATGCTAACATATGTCAATTAGCACAAAACACAAAGGACAGATGAGGCTGATGGGAATGTCACTAGTTTTGCAGGTATTTGGTCATTAAACCAAAGTACTGGACAAATTCGACCTGATGGTGGCGCTGGATGAAAAGTCAGATTTTGTAAGCTACAAGGTTTATTTATCCTGATACATAATAAATCTGAACAATTTGCATAGTGATTAATCTTTTATTTATCCTTAATGCAGTTAATGATTAATTAAGGAAATTCTAAGAACTTTTGGATGTAGTTTGATCTGAGGTATCCTAAGTCCGGTGGATGGACTGAGTTACAATCTTCATGAGAGGAGGAGAAGTTATTCTTTAAGTGGGTCAAACTCAGGAACTTTAATTTTTAAATTGGATACAACTTTTTAGTTTTACTGGGCACCAGTAAATTTTCTGTGAACTTTAATACACCACTTGAATACTAATTTTAGCTCTGGATGAAGCCCCGTCCTGCACTCTCTGCTTTGCCTCGTGTGCTCTTTGCCTCTCTGACAGCTGCGTACACCGGCAGAAGCTGCAGCGTGAATTATTAAGGAAAGGCCATAAAAAGTTTAAGAATGCAAAAACTTACTGTAGATGAAAAAAATGACATGAATGCTTAAGCTAATATACTAACTCACCCTCACCAATACATTAAATGTTTAGGTAGTTGTCAAAACATTAACACGGGTGGAAATGATATAAACGCTGTTTTAAAACAGTTTCTGCTCATGAATGTGCTAATCCTTGCAGCAAGGAGCTGTAAACTTCAATCTACTTCATACAGTACATTTGTGTGGTTTACTTTCTGTCTTGTATTTTTGCGTAAGAATGTGCATTGTGTAAGAATATTATGTAACCATGGTAACACACAGGCAGGCCAAAATGAAGGTACATAAAAATGACATGTTTCCTGACAACCACTTACCTTGTGTCTTACAAACTTGCAGCCTCAGTGGTATTAAATGACGCTAAAGAAAAAACGTCAGTATTTAAATGAGAAAAGACATGAGCACACTGAATGACTTAAAGCATTTACTATCCTAAAACACAGCTACTATACGTCATCCAAGTCAGATTCTAGCTGTTGAGGCATTAGTGTCTCTCCACAGTAATGGCTCTAAGTTATTCAGTGTGCTCTCCAGCCTTTTCCCCCCTCAACTCTGTGGTCACAGATGCATCACCTGATCTCCTGCTGGATTACACACAGTGAAACCCGGTTCACCTTAATAATAAGTTCGGGATCCGTCACAGTGAAGATTATAATGGATTTTAGTCCAGATCCATTGAGTCTCATAATGAACATTGAACACAGTGGGCATTCAGGGACACACTGACACACACTGACACACACACCCCTCAGGAGCACACCTGACTGGTCTCAGCCACATAAGCTGATTATGCAGAGGAGGGACACAATTAACAGTAATCAATTTATACAACCCAGCTGTCAGTGCCAAGCAGACAGTAAGTGTACAGATGGAGATGGAGCGAGGGGTTACATAACAGCAAAGCCTCCATCCACCTGACTGACAGAGAGACGCTGCTTCTGTACCTCCTCTATGGATAACAATAGACAGACGCTCGCAGTGGCGTCAAAGGAAAACGGGGGAATCTGGACCTGCTAGTGGCCACGCAGGCAGACATGAATACACCACTCATGACATAAGCTCTGAAAATTGAATTTTAACCAAACTCAGTGGCTTTTCCTGTTTGAATCAGCAGGTGGAATACAATACAGACAGCTGGACAACTAACTATAGACAACGGGATACAACTATACAAACAATAGGCAACAACAATTAGCAATTATAAAACAGGAAAGAAAATACAGGATTGTGCAAGAACCCAATTTAATAGCAGTCCTATCATTCCTGCTAACCTCAAACAGAGCTTCAGGACATACAAGTCCTCTTCAATCCAATTAGAACAAAAGCACCCTGTATAGTATGTTGGCTCCCTCAAACAATACCCGAGCCTTGGCGAGGTCACGTGTTTGGGAGCCAGACAGCTGCATACAAACTGACCTGTCTGGGGCACTTTGGCCAGCAGCAGCATCAGCCTCCTGTACTCCTGGTACTTCTTGTTCTTGGCATCAGTCCTGCCACAAAGGAGAATAGAAAAAGTTAAGACTTCAGTAACTCTGTGAAGAACGTGCTTGTGTGTCTATAGAAGTACTTTGTCAAAGGCAACTGGACTTTCTGAGTTGTCTCATTTATGTGACTTCATCGGTTCTGCTGACTGATGGTCCTGCAGGTGGTTCACACCTGGATATCACATTTGAGTTGTTTTTCAGAACATACAGCCAGTTCAGCGAGTCACTGCCTTTGAATTAGCACGTAATCCTAATGTGATGTGCCAGAGGTGGCACAACACTCCCGTTAATGTGTGAGACCTGACTGGTACACTCAAAAAAGGCCATTTTAATCTTTTACCACCCACTGTTCTGCCTGCAGGATGATAGCACTATGTAGAACTACGACTGTAATGTACGTATAGATAATCTCTCATCTTTTCGGTCATTGCGGTCATTTTCTAAAAGAGCACCCTGTCTTAAAAAAAACAAAATATAATGCACAGCAGAGTATACAACTTCATCCTGAACAAGACTAAGAGTCTACAGCCATGCTAGTGGTGCTTTGAGCTAAATGCTAACATTAGCATGCTAACATGCTTACAATGACAATGCTAACATGCTGATGTTAAGCAGGTATGTTTACCATGGTCACTGTCTTACTTTAGCGTAAATAGACCTGAGTCTGATGGGAATGTCATTATTTTATCAGGTATTTGGTTCTAAATCAAAGTATTATCAAAGTATTGTATTTTTAGCCTGATGGTGGTGCAAGATTAAAAGTTAAGGGATCAACAGACAAAGTTATGACAATTCATCCTAAAGAGGACATGAATGTCTGAACCAAATTTTATGGCAATCTATTATAGAGCTGTGGAGACATTTCACAACCTTATGGTGGCGCTAGAGGAAAAGTCAGGGGCTCCCCAAAGTCACTAGGATACATCCTCTGGGAGTCACGAATGCCTAAATTTCATGGAAATCCATTCAATAGCAGTTGAGACATTTCACCAAAAACAAAACAGAACACAAATGTGAACCTTGTACAGGCACTAGAGAAAAGGTCAGGGGATCACCAAAGTCGGTGGGATTCATCATCTGGGGAGCATGAATGTGAATGTAATGTAATGGCATTCCATCTTATAATTGTTGGGATATTGCAGTCTGGACCAAAGTGGTGGACCGACCGACAGAGGAACATTGCCATCCCTAGAGCCATGAAAAAAAAAGCAGTCTTGCTGAAACAATGAAAAAAATGCTTCAAATAAAAAAAACAACTAAATACACTTTAAGGGTTTAATTATCAAAAATAATCTATTTGTTTTAACTTAGGCAGGAGGTTAAATTATCATTATGTCTAACACATTCTGGCTTAAACTGTAGGGATGGTTAGAAAATATATTCAGTCACATATTGCAACCAGTGAAGGAATCCAAAAAGTCTTTCTATTCCCTCACGTCTTTCTCTCTGCTGCCTACAAGAATGAATAATGTGTTTGCGAGGCTTAGGGAACAGTAATGTGTCTGTGTGAGAGGGAGGGGGAAAGACAAAGAGGACGAGGGCTGCTGTGGTATAAAGGCTGTAGAGAAGGTGTCCAATTATCCCAAAGAGAGAAAAACACAGTCAGATGATGAGCATAACCCTGCCTGAGGCCAGAGAGACAGATACACTGAGAGAGAGAGAGACGGGGAAAATCATTTTGTATCTAATGTCACAGACAAGTGGAGGAAAAACTCTGGCGCGCTAATATAACTTTTACAATCTTATAACCTCTTATGTGCGTACCTTTTGTTTGGACTGTGTTATAATGTATGTGCATGTGGGAGTTGCGTGCTCAGTGTATGATGGCTTTTGTCTATACTATAACAGTCCATAAAGACACTATACAGTGTTGTATAAACAGACAGAAAGACAGAGACTGATGGCAGTAATGGTTGTTGTGCAAGGACAATTCAAACAGAAAAAGAAGCACAAATTGCAGACAGGGGTAACTAAGTGTGAAATATATGACCTTGTAAATATTACATTATATTTTGCTACAATGTAGATACTGTATGACAATAATTTTTTGTACCTGAATAGGAGATGCTATGAAAAAAAGATAGCTATACCTGTTTTTATCATCATAAAGCTGATAGATAAAGCTGATAGTTGCTCCTGAGACTTAGAGGACCTTCGTGTGTGTATGTGAGTGTGCACAATCAAATGTGTTCCTGCATGCAGGTGTGTAAACTCACTGGAGCCCAGTGCAGTATTTATGTAGCAGGAAGGTGGACAGCTCTTGAAGGATTGGCTGGCTGTGCAGGGCGACAAACTGTTCCCGACAGACCTGACAGGAGGAGGAAGAGGCAGAGAGACGTGGACTTTGAGTTAATCTCGCCCAAACACTCGACCGACAAGCTGCCCAGACTGTCCTGCCTGTTGACCAGGAAAGGACTGAAGAGGACAGCAATGGAAGAGAGAGAACAAGCATCAGTCTATTGCCAAATCAAGCAAATGGTTTAAACAACTCCGCTCTGGCTGTATGTCTTCTCCATCCCCGCTTGAACTATACTGTGAGCTATTTTTGTCGGTATGGGAGAGAAATATGTGCTGCAAAGAAAAAAAGGTAGAATATAAAATGGAGCGTTTAGTGAGGATTTGATTTACATCAGTGTTGACACACGACAGTATAACCTGGGGAAAATAAATGCTATTAATTTCTGTGCTTGTTGCAGGTTCATCAGAATCATCCCTTTGGTATACATGGGTTTTCCAGGACACATGTTCAGCAGTGGTTGGAAAGCATTTAGAAATACAGAAACTTGCTGAAAAACCAGTAAAATTACTTTCACATCTAACAACTCTGGCTAGCTAACATGACACATGGAACTGCAGCTCTACAGGTAGTGAGAAATGAACTGTGGGTCTCAGACCATCAACAGCAGGGGTCAATAGCACAAAAGCCCCCCCTCACACCATTAAAAAATGTTGCATGTATGAACTTCCTGCTGTTTACCATTAAATACTGTATGTTTGCAGTGTACACAGGCAAAGCTTCATAAAAAGGAAACTTGATAATAGTTTCTGTTTTCATCCAAATTTAGTGCAAATTTTAACAGAATTTCTAGAAAATCTGCAAAAGAAAATGCGAAATGAATGCATGTTTCTATCCACTACTGTTATGTGAATATTAACATTAAACCATTGAGGAGGAAGAGGGTGTAATGGGATGATGTAATTAAAAGAGCACCAGTAAAACCTCACAATTACAAAAACGATGTGGAAAGCGTGACAGAAATATGGCATTTATGTCTGTTTCCTGTACTAATGTGAGGAAGGTTACAATCGCACACCACAGATCTGATGTTTTCGCGTGACGCTATTTTTCGTCTCTTCAGTTGATGTTTAAGTCACGTGCTCCACCTCCGTCGAGATTTATTCACTAAGTCTTTTTCCATTGCACTTCATCACATTTTGCTTTTACCAACTTTTCCACCTCAGTCAAGTATAAAATGGAAAAGAGGATTTTTTTTTCTTTTTTTAAGCACAAATTGATAGACTGATCAGCAAAAAAATTATTCCAGAGCTTGATAAACTTTTGCACTATTCATTTAAGAGTCATAAACACGCATCAACAGTGGGAGCCGCCTTACATAAAAAAAAGATATTCCTTCTTCAACAGTTTCTGTGCAAAACTATCCAACAACCTTATTAAAACCCCTATCAGTAGAGCTAAGAGGGAGGTTTCCTTCTTGGAATATTGGGCATTTTCCACACATAACTTTTGTGGCTTGTGCAGTTTAAAGAAAAAAAACTCCTCATGTTGATCTCTCAGGCTCTCAGTCATTCTGGTTTGTTTTCTACCTCCACACATCTCACTATGACGTCACTCAGAAACCCATCTATACTGGCAGCCTGCCCAGGGTCTACCCTGCCTCTCACCTAATGCAAGCTGGGATGGGCTCCGGGCCCCTGTAACTCTCAACAGGATAGGCAGTTCAGAAAATGGGTGGATGAAGGATCAGTTGCCATTAAAATAAGGACCTTCTTCATGTGCTTAGGTGTTGACTAAGATATTCAATACCCCTCCTCTGCCGCTGTGTTCAATTACGTGTGTAATGAGGAAGGCGTACACTCACACATCAAGAGAATAAATGTACTGAGAGAGAAGTGCTTCATTGGGTGTAACTCCTCGGAGATTGGGTGAAGACATAAAACTGTGACTGTGCTCTGAAGCTACATCTACAGAAAATTGGGACTTTATGGTAATTTGATCCATTTTATTCTATGCTGTGTCTCAGCCTGGGTCTGTTGACAAGCTAGTTTCAGCAGGCAGGGGCAGACAGTCATTTATTCAGCACAACAGGCTCTGTGTAATGGTGCTACCTGCAGCCAGCAGCCTGTAAATGTATGAAACAGTGAAAATATGTAGTTTGTTTTACTGGCTTCACCAGCATCCACTGCGAAAGTACTCAAACAAGCTCAGTTCTCAGTGCTTTCACACAACCATTCTTCTGTTCCATTCAGCTAAAAAAAAAAACTAAGAAGAAGGCTGGATGTAAAGGCAAGAGAAAGCCGGAAGAATCACATGTGCCTACGTAAGCTTCAATTAATCAGCAAAAAAAAAGGAGAATTCTAAACCTCGATGATACATGATCAGACAGGATGAAAGCAGCTCTGAAAGGATGATAAAGACGAGGAAATGTGAAAGAATCCGGACAGGTGGGAGTAAAAAAAAGGTTGTACTGTGATTTGATACCTTGTTCATGGTGTCCACAGTGAGGGCGTGGGTCCAGAAACAGTCGTGAACTGAGACGAATGTCAGGCCGGCACTGAGAGGAGAGGAGAGGAGAGGAGAGGAGAGGAGAGGACAGGAACAGGAGAGGAGAGGAGAGGAGAGGAGAGGAGAGGGAACACGTGCAGGGTTTGAAATCAGAGGAAGAAAAGTAGAAAACGAATAGATGATATCATTAAAAACTGGTAGTCTTTCACAAAAGGTGTATTACGGCGACAATGACTGCTAGAACCATAGCGGACCTGAACATGAATTATCGCATTCTGTGAAATGAGCTTCTATTACAAGGCATATCATACAATGCTTATCTGAGGTGATAATTGCATTCAAGATGAGAGGGTACATTCTCAAAGCCAATCGAGGTCATCCACACATGGAGAGTCAATGTCAGAAGCATATTACAGACTGCCTTTAGAAAAATGACATGGCAGGCAACAGGAGATACAAGGAATGCATCTCTGTTTTATTTGAGGTGTTCGAGATATCCAAGTACAGTGTGTTAAATGATACCTATAGCAGTGGAGAGAAGTCAGCATCATGTGTGTGGAGTCCAGAGAGTGGATGAAGTTTGGCGGGAAGGCATTCTTCTGTTTTACTGTATCTGGCCTCCTGAGAAGGGACAAAAAAGCCAAGCATAGACTTAAAAAAAAACACGTCTGTACTTTCTGTAATGGCACCTGTACTTTGATGCTTTCTAGTTTAAACCGGGATGCTACAACCAAGTCTGAAGTGGCCTCATTATGAACAGTGCTGATAACTGCCGGGGAGACGGTGAGAAATCCTATATTTGATTCCCTTTTTAAGTTTGTGCATTACTTGGAAGAAAGCACATGTAATTAACAACACTATTAGTCGCTGCATCATTAATATTATTAATCACACCAGTGCTTTTCCTGCTATGACAAGTAAAAAAAAAGGTCTGCTGAGAAAGGGTCCATTTGTGTGCATGGATTTCAACATCAATATTTATTTTCTACTATGTGACCCCCAGGGGACTCCGTGGCTCTGTGCTTTCCAAACAATAGTCAATATGAGAGCACACAAATATAAATATAGAAGTGATATAAAAGACATAGTACAAGGTAATATAAATGCGGTGCTGCTGCTACTGATGATGGAACTGGCAGTAAAAAAAGCATCCTGCCAATCTGCATCCCCATGTTCCCATTACCCTGAGCCTGTGCCATTCAAATCCTCTGGGCAGCCACAGACCAGAACGCTCTTCTAATGGGAATGGAGACAGAGCAGAGAGAGCTTGGGCCAAACCCAAAGATAAACACACACACAGGCACACACGATGCCTGTCTGTCAGTCTCTTTTTCCTTCTGTCCGTGTTATTTTTGGCGTGGAAATGTTAGACTTTTATCAGAGTGCTTTTAGTTCTGCTGTTTTGGGCTTCAGCTGAACGAAAACAAGATTCCTGGAAATGTATTTGCAAGCACGCTCTGCGATTTACACTTAGAACAAGACTGTCTTTCTCCTTTTCCCTTCCCTTTGTCTCACTCACACACACACACACACACACACACACACACACAACTGTTCTCCCTATAGAGCTGATGGTTCACTTCATATCACGAGGGATACTGAAAGTTGGCATAGGGCTTCGTGTTTAATGTTGCAGATTAGAGGCCTGGATAATCAGCACTCCTCTAAAGACGAGAGGGACAGAGGAAAAAGCAAGAAAAACGAGGGCTTGAGGGCTGTCACTACTCTGTCTGTGACTCCATTTACATATTTTGATGCTGGACGAGCTTTTTTAGGATCTTCAATCAGAGCTAGTGCAATCGTGTGTGCTCCTGTTTGTGTGTGTGTGTGTGTGTGTCTGTGGAAGCAAAAACATGAGGAAAATCAGCCATGGCGATTGTGTCAAGTTCAGCTCAGAAATGTCAGCCTGTGAAACACTGATGCTTTCTCTGACAGCAAATTTCAAGTTTCGGGCGAGACGGCCTTTCTAAGCGGCACTCTGCCCTCTCTCTCCTCCCTCTCAACTCTAACTCCCTCCATCCCTCCCTCTGCTTTGGCTGTTTTTTTTTAGTATTCACACTGCTGGATCCGTGGTGTACTGTAGATGTCAGATGGAGGAGGACGGCTGTCAGTCTTCTCTCATCTCTGTCTCCAGTGCTCTTACTCCGTCTTCCCACGACTCTCTGTCGCTGTCTCTCATTCTGTCTCTTTTTGTCCTCTACTCACCTCCATCACCCTTCCTCTGTCGTCTCTTTTAAAACTCTATCTACACATTCTTCTCTCGCCTCTCCACCATAGCACTTATTCACACGTCCCAAACTAACTAACTTATTCAGAGCAGACCACAAATCATGGTCTTCTTTATCACAAAAGGTCAAATACCACCTATTGGACTGTCCCTTAGTAAATCACAGGTGCAAACGGAGGCACATCTGGTGTAATAATTTAATGTGAAATGTCTTGAGTACAATTCACATGTTAAATTTCCTCTGATCAACCTATTGGCATTAAAAGGATGTAGCTTCCCTGTCGTTTGCCATGCATAACTGCACTGGAGTAAAACAAATGCATATTTAGCTCTATAAGCCATCTATGGGTTGAAATCCTACTTAACAAGTCACACATGGAAAAGATAATGTGTATTTGCTAATGCTGACAAGTGTTTTTACAGTTAATCTGAATTTAGTTGAACTATCACTATATAACTAATTTACCTCATTATTTTCTTGTCATGTAGAGTCATGCATAGTTAAATAATGCCACCCGTACTTCTCAACATAAAAACAAATCTATTTTTGACCATTTCTGATGTTTTTTGCTGCATCTCATATCTTCACTCAGTGTATTTTGCCACTTGAGAAACTTTTTTCTTGCATAATCCCTCTTTCTTCTGGTTAATGAGTGTATTTTGGCAGTAATGTGATTTTGAAGTATATTACGTTGTACATCTATAAATGAAGGACAAAGGAGTTTGAACTACTTTATTGAACTAATTTCTGTTAGAAAAAGAGCCAGTTCAACTTCTTCCATCTGAAACTGGAAGTGTAAAACTATGCTTTCAAATAGTCTCCAAACACTTCTGATGGCATTTCCCATTTTATGACAAATGCAAAGTTACGCCCAAGTTTGAGTAGGCAATTAGTGAAAATATCCACTGGAGACAGTGCTTTTGTACAGCTGAAGTTCTTGAAAATGTAAGCTAATTGCCTCAAGAGAGCTCTACTTTCTACTTCCATTCACCTCTAAAAGCTAAGCAGAGAGTCAAGTAGTCTGAAGCTACATTTTGAAAACCTGTGACTGAAAACTCACTTAAGCCAAAGACAAAAAAAAAGACCTACTGCAAACACGATTTCTCTCACCAGCTATCCTCCGTCTTTGTTCCAGGTCACTAATATGACATTTCAGCACAAAATGTCAATAGCCGCCACGAGAGAATAAAGTGGTACCATTACATCTGCTGTGGGTTGGTTTTAGTATGAGAGTGAAGAAACAGACAGAAACAGATGCTAGCTGCAGGAAGACTTACTCTTTGGTGTCATGGCTGATCTGGAGGTTGATATGTTGCATGGTACTCTTCAGCTAGGGAGGCAAAACAAAGACATAGAAAGGAGAGGGTAAATATCTCAAGTCAGGCTGATGACGGCTGTAACTTAAGGTCCAAACATTAGTCTTAACTCATATGTGTGTTACTCAAGATCTCAAGTCAAGATCACAAAGGTTTCTAAAATAACAAATAAAGTCAGGTTGAAGGACAACACGCATGAAATTACATACAAGACATCTACATATTTTGTAATACAACTTTCAGTATTTTACTCAATTTTACTCAATAACCATGATACAGCTTCACTAAAGTCTTGGAATAAGTAGACACAAAATATTAGGGCTG
Organism: Oplegnathus fasciatus; assembly: GCA_003416845.1. Lineage (NCBI taxonomy): Eukaryota > Metazoa > Chordata > Actinopteri > Centrarchiformes > Oplegnathidae > Oplegnathus > Oplegnathus fasciatus. The sequence goes on along the minus strand of NTHP01000087.1, from coordinate 378,166 downwards.
CAACTAACAATTCTTTGCATAATTTACAAATAGGACAATTATTTTCTTGACTGTTTTGGTCTTAAAATGTCAGAAAATAAAGAAAAGTGTTTCTAAAAGTCTAAAACCCCCAAATATTCAATTTATTACCACATATGGCAAAGAAAAGCAGCAAATCACACTGAAGAAGCAACACATTAGGCAAACATGAGATACATAAGATATAAAAAAGAACGTTAGGAGGATGAAAACTGTAATACGTGACAAGAAAATATCCAATTCTATGAGCAAACTGAGCTAAACGTGAGCTTTTTAATGTATCATTTTAAGCTGCAGGTATGGTAAGTTTCTACATTTCGCAAACACTGCTGTTGGGTGTGTTACAGCTTAGCTAAATTGCAATGCGGAAAAAGTGAAATACTCAGTTCATTACTTGAGAGGCCCTTTACTTTCTGCAGACCAAAGTTAAAATCATTTTTATTTCATGCTTCAGGCTGACCTATTCTCAGCCTACCTGACCAGAATCCAGGGTGAAAGTAAATGAATTTACTATCAAAACATGCTTGATAACACATACAGAAGTAGAATTATAACCATCCTTCCATCCACCCATGTATCCATCTTCCAGATGCTTATCTAGGTCAGGGACGATGTAGCAGCACGAGGCCGGGCAGCACAGAGACTCAACGCGGGCTACTTGACCCCCAAAGGCTGTGACTGGTTCAAAGGTTCCAAACTCTGCTTTACTAATTAAAAATAGCTGTTGTGGTCACATCTGTAAAGGCAGATGTAGGCCATTAATGGTGAATTAAACCAAGCTTCAGATAGATACTTTCAAATAGGGATTAATGGTTATTCTATTAAATGTCATTAAACCATTTCAGGATTTTACAGCATCCTATGTGTGTATATTTTTAGTATTTCTAGTCCCAGTGGATCGACTAAAAAACAGATGAAAGTGAGCTGCATCATACTGCTTCTGCTTCTCAAAGTGCTCATCAGTACTGTGAACTGTTCGAGGGTAAGCAGTCTGCTGAGAAACAGAAGCTTTTGGATCAGAGAGAAGTGTGTGTGAGCACTTCACAGTGACCTCATCATGCCCGGTGCACCTCGATCACTGTACTGGTTTCTGTAAAGATTCCACGCAATGGGGACTTTATTTCCTGGAAAACTGACACTTGTTACTTGGAAACCAGTGAATATTTCATGATGATTTCATCCTGCACAAGTAAGTGTTAACAAAACCCCGACCAATAAGGCCAACACAGTTTTTTTTAAAACATCCTACCCCTCCTTCTGTTTCTGCTTAACTGATGCCATTGGTTTACAGTTTAAAACGATCCCTCACTGTGTTATATTCCACCCCGACATCTTGTTTCAAAAGGAATTACGTCGCATTAAGGAAGCAAAGATACTATTTCATGGGGCCATGAAGCAGCTATTTAGAGTATCACCTGTTCTCACCTTACCTGCACACACTCTACATAGGCATCTATATGTAAATACACACACATACTGTATACTGTACATCCACACAGGGACAGGGCCAGAGGTAGAGTCACTTCAAAGTGATGCACTTTCACTGCGGACAGGAATGAGATGGAAAAGAGAGGCAGAGAAGGAGAAAAAGAGAGAGAAAGAGGGGAAATAAAGACCAGGAAACTTCCAAGCAGGGGCATCCCCACTAAAAAACAAGTAATTTGAGTTATCGCTGAAGTACTGAAGAGTATGCCACAAAATTACAGCTTATCAAAAGTAGGTGGTAATCAATCAGAGTGATTCATAACTATTAGATATAATCAACTGAAGAACAACTCAAAAGAAGGGAATTATCAATAACACAATCTCTACCATTTCTTTAGATAATAACTTCAGAAAGTAATTAGCACTGTATAGGACTATTATCAATACAACCTTAATAATGAGCAGAAAAGGAAGGATCAATTAAGCACAGCAAGCTATTTGCCAGTCTGTGCACACTGAGAGGGCATCAGGCAAATACCTCCTTTTGATCTCTGCTTTTCTTCATTCCATAATTTTTTTACACACTCTCTGAGACCAACACCCAAGCCTTTAGCTCCTAGTGGAGGGAAGACTTAGCACTCTAATCTCCCCAAGCCTTGAGGGTCCATCCAGTCAGCTGTGCCAAGGCATCTGCAGCAGGGCAGTCTTTCCCTGACCCTTGGAACCGTGCCTGGGTGGGAACGAACCGGCTACTATCAGGAAAGATATGAGTGGCAACAGGCAGCCAACTCCTGGTCAATGTGAGCACTTTGTATTAGTCTGTTTACGCTGCATTTGGCCTAAACTAATGTATCTGAGGATCTCTATGTTGCTCTTCCTGAACACATTTTCTTTTTTCACTGATGGAAAGCAACTTTGTCGCGGAAATGCTTTCTATTTCAATTACATTATATTCAGGTACAAACACTTAGTTATGTGTACTCTGAAAAAATCAAAGTGCTTTTATTGCAAAAAGTCATTAGACATCATTACTGTTAGTCACTGTTCAGAACAAGATTTACTCACAATAATATGAATGAATAGAAAATGTGTTTGAGCTTGTTTGTCCCCAATTATTAATGGGCTCACATGAGGACAGATTTGCATTCAGTTCCTTGTTTTTAGGGCGAATACATGGAGTTCCATCACAAACAGGCAAAATGAAGAAACATCTCAATTCATAATGAGCAGCATGGTGGCTCAGCGGCTATAACTGAGCCTTTCAGTATGGGGTCTACATGTCCTGTGTTTGCGTGGGGTAGGATAGGCGGAAAGAAAATAGATGTATCAACTGATATCAGTCGCTGGTTTGCTTTGTACTGCCATTGGCTGACTGTAAACTCTGACATACTTTCCAAATTGGTTGCTAGATGGGGTCTTTGAATTCAACTCCTTTATCGTCCATAATACAAATAACTCCACAGAATGACCACTGCTATTCTGACACCCTTAGGAGCCTTTAATAACCACATGTTTGGTGTTAATGTACAGCTCTTATTTGATCTTGCTTGCTTCTCTGTGGGATGAACACTGAGGACACACAGGCCCTTTGAAGTGCACATCCCTCCACAATTCGAACTATTCCCCATTCAGCTCCATGCTCGTTCCGAGTCTATAATGATCTACTGGAAAGCTGCAAACCAGACATTTCATGTGGGATGCTCTCTTGGGTGCTGTAAAGGTTTTAGGAGGAATGCCGTATCTTGTGGGCCCTGATGGGGAGGCGTTTTCACACGTTTGAAGTGAAAAAATGCACCCAGGAGCAGCATTAGACTGTGCTATGTCAATGATCCCGGTAATTGATTTTTGTTAAGTCAGCATAGACAAAAAATGC